>JABASM010000595.1:0-20808 GCA_019776545.1 Brachystomella parvula
TTTTTATTATCCGCCTAAACCAGTTCATTAACTCAGGTGGAGACAAACAGGATTTGTCTACATTATTTCCATCCTAATTATGTCCAAAAGACTGAGGTAATAATTTTCACTTGAAATTTTGCGCAGAGCCAGAACAGTTGCTCTTAACCTGGAACGAATTTCTGAGGAGCTTCTAAAATGAATTTTCAAGTTTACCTACTCACCGCCGCCATATTGGGTAGCATTCTTTTCTTAGCTGAAGCTCTACCGCCAACCTTGACAAAGAAAGAGAAGTCGGCAGTAAAAATGGTCAGTTTCTCAACCTACAAATTGAATGAAACCAAAATGTTTTTCCTTTTTTTGTAAAGCTCCGAGCAGCAGTTGGAGACAAACTCACGCTGGCGTACATGAAGTCCGACACATATTTGTTAAAATGGGTCAAAGCAAAAAAATTTGACCAAGACCAAGCTAAAACTGCCCTTGAAAATGTAAGTTGTGCAGACAAAATCCCACATCCAGATACTTTAGTGAGAATGATTCTAGGCTCTGGAATGGAGACGTGAGAAACAAATTGATAATTTGCCATTTGAGGATTTTTCGGATGCAGAGGACTATCCATTATTTTTCACTGAAGACAAAGAGGGAAGAACAGGTAAACCAGCTTGTTCTTGCTTCTTCAAGAATCGGTCCACCATTTAAGTTCTAAAAAAATTCCCTTACGAATTGACTTCAAGCAAGAAAAGCCTTTTGATTTTTATTGTACAATGTCGCCCATGTACAATGCACGCAAGAATTATAGCCGAGCGGCCCAGATAATTTTTCATCCCTCCAAAGTTTATTTTCTGGCACCCATTTTTTTCATCCAGTCGTTCTCCGAGATGCGTAGGCGAAAATTTTTGTTTCCAGGAAAGTTATTCGGCATGAGAGAACCCTGCTCGGCCACTTTTAGATGTCACGCAGATCACTATGACCTTGCAAACCGGTTATTATAGTTCCAGGCTCTTTCGATGGAAACCGAAAAAATATAGCAAAATCCATGAGGTACGTCACCACGTATCTCACGGAAGTCACAAAAGCCAAGCTCGGCTAAAGCCGTGGCCAGCGAAAATCCGATAAAGATCTCACCGCTCCTCAAGTTTCCCTGGAAAGCCTTCGTCTGCGGAAGGGGTAAATGAGGGGAAAATAGACACTTTTTCGGGGCTTTGCTACAGCCAAGCACGCATACAAAGTGAAATATGATACCGAATGCCTCGAAAATCTCCGGAGCGCGATAAACAGCTAACCACACGACTCTATATCCTTATGTAACCAATGGCTTGCTTTGGGGCTCCGGAGACTTTCGAGGTATTTGGTAGTATGCTTAGTTTCCCCTCATTTTCCCCACCGCCGAAGACTTTCGAGGCAATCGGTATATCCATAAAGGATACAGGCCAAAGAATTTGGCTAAAATTGCTACGCGCACTGTATTTTGGGATGGTTAATTGGAAAATTCGCTTTCCCTCTGTTTCTTTTTTTGGGGGGGTCTTTCTAATGGTGAATTGAGTTTTAAATTAAAAACACTTTGAATTTCTGGTTCCCGGAAGTCGTACTTATACCCTTTTCTGAATGGGACGTTCGTAAGATAGCTGTTGAGGGAAAAATAAGTGATCTTGGGCGCCGGATGGACTATTGGGAAGAGAAGGCCGCGCAGATGTCTTTTAACGCCACGGGGGACCCGACGTCTATGGTTATTACCGATATAAATGGCTACAGTCTAAGGAAGCACGCATGCGCTGGATGCATCCCCTTTTACTTGGGTTGGACCAGGAACCATGAGCTCTACTACCCTTACGATTTATACAAAATCTACGGCATCAACGGTAATTTTTCCAAACCGAATCACTGACTTCTACTTATCAATAGTTCCTTTGTTCTTAGCCCCAAAAATTTTTAATCCAATGGTTGAACTGCTTCGTCCGCTCATGACTCCAGCCACAAGTGAGGCCTTCCGTATTTTCGGGACCGACAAAGCAGAATGGTCAGCGAAAGTGTTGGAAACAATTGACCCATCCAAGCTCCCTCCACGCTTTGGGGGCACGAGAAAGGAATAGGGGAATCGAAAGCGTAATCTTCTGGATTCCGACTCCGACATTGCGGAAACTATTACAACTACTTAAGAAGAGTTAATTAAGAAAGGAAATAAAAAACCAGAAATCGAGACTACAAGTTCCTAATTATATTAAACAAGAACGTGCGAGCGAATTTGTGAACCATTTCTCAAAAAATCTGGATTCTCTCTTTTAACACTCGCAAGCTCAGTGACGTTGACAGTTGTCAACAACCGTAGCAATTCGACGATTTTCTCAAAAAAGAATTGCCTAGGGGTGGGTTGAAACTTTCTGTATCTTCTTAGAACGCAGTGTCGGAGTGTCTTCGACATGTCCCCTTGGGGAACCTCAGTTACGAGTCTCACATACATGAAATTGAGAGTGCCAAAAGCTAGCTCATGATAATGACGGATTCTACCTGGCGCTGAAAGAAATTCTTCCCACTCTCTTCAACCTTGATGGTTCCTGATATTCCAGTTCTGACAAAAGCTATCCATCATCCAAACGGCAGTCACGGCAGTGGAATAGACGGCGGAGATGAAAGGACACAGGAGACAGGAAGCAGAAAACATCGCTTAAGCACCTACTCTCATTAGTCTCACTTTACCGAGCAGCTCCTCTAGTACCATAACATAATTATCTGGGGCTCCATCCTTCCAGCATAAAATAGAAGTGTATAGCTACTAATGTCCTAGATACCTGCAGACATAATCAAATTTACTTTACCTCATCATATGGAGAAAGCTCCCCTGCTCTGCTTTCACACTAGACCCACACAAGTCTTAGCCGAGTCCTACGAAGCTTTTTCATTAAGTTTTACAGTAGAATCTAAATATTAGGCTATCCATTCTCATTTTCAAAAACCTGGTACATTCTTTTTATCTGCTGGAAAATCAGCCTGCATTTTTAATTTATAAACTTGCTTTCGGATTTTGATGTTGATGCTTGTTCTAATTAGAATTTCGGACCCATGTAAAAATCTCAAAACCAAAAATAGCAAATGCGAAAATCCCAAATGTGAAATCTCAAACAGGTGAAAATCTCAAATAGGTGAAAATCTCAAATGCGAAAATCGCAAGTTTGCAAGGACTGTTGAGTTAGAAGTACCCATGCTTGGGACTCTAATAACCTAACAACTCAACGGACCCTGCAAACTTGTGATTTTCACATTTGAGATTTTCACCTGTTTGAGATTTCACATTTGGCATTTTTTCATTTGCTATTTTCGTTTTTGAGATTTTTCCCTGACATCATAATTTCGAAAAGGAAGATGAAATCGGAGGTGATTCTTCAGAATAATTTTTTGAAATTTGGCGTATAATAATTTTGTGAATTAGATCCGCTGGTCTGAATTACAGCTTTTACCGTAGTAATGCTGGATTTTGAATTTTCGAATCAACGTCCAAATATTCAGAGTTCGATTGCAGGCTCGTTATGATGACACTAGGCGAGTCTATTTCCTTTTCCAACTCACGAAGCTCATGAAATTATTTCTCCAACGTAGCACAGAGACCCAGTAAAGTAATCTGCTAAAGCCAAGTTGAAATCCTGTATACTAAATATATACCCTTGAAGGAAGTGAATAAAAATTTAAATTCACAGAAGCGGAGGCAGCTAGGAAGCGATGGGACTCAAGATCGTACAGGAAGTGAAGGAGAAAGTCATCATCTAAATCCCTCAGCTTTTTTTTATCCTCGTTCTCGTCAATCTCTAGGTTGTCATCTCCTGTAATGGAAATTTTTTTGAGCTCTTCTTCTAATGGCTCGCTCATGCATCATAATTTGACTCTGTTGGAACTTGGTAGGAGAGGAATGAGAAGGAGAAAGTAAAGGCAGGTGGGGAAAAGCCTTGAGTTATTTGCAACTTGATTTGATTCAGATCTCCCAAGCAGGCAGAACGAAGGGAAACTGGGGATTTCACCAGTTTTTCAGTTTTCTCTGTTTCATTTGCCAAAATAAAATAAAAAATAAACTAAGCCTGTATTTTATTTGTACTCATGTAGCAGAGACTGAAAGAAATTTTTTTTGCCGACAATGAGAGAAAGTAAAACCTCTGAAGCAGAAAATGATAAGAGAGAATCCAGAGGGAATCAAGCGCTCTTTAGTAAAACCTGCAGACGCAGATCTTCAGGGAATTCGAATGATGTTTTGACGTAGCAATTCCTTGCAGAAAAAATTTCCTTCCTTGCAGCCATGAAAATTAGTTCTCTCACTAATTATAAAACTTTGTGAAATTCTTTGAATTTTTTGAAATGCACATTTTGTTCCTCTAGAAGAGCACCTATTTCTAAAAATCGAAAAGCCTCCGAGTTCTTTTTTATTCCTGTTTGCTAATTACAAAAAAAAACCCATCAAATTAATTAGAATCATTAATGCCTCGAAAATCTCGGGAAACTTAAAAATCTTTACACTCTACAAAATTTTAATCTTGAAATTTTCTGAAATCTCTAAAACCCATGAAAATAAATAACCTAGATAAC
Organism: Brachystomella parvula; assembly: GCA_019776545.1. Lineage (NCBI taxonomy): Eukaryota > Metazoa > Arthropoda > Collembola > Poduromorpha > Brachystomellidae > Brachystomella > Brachystomella parvula. Next base: position 4,546 of record JABASM010000595.1, read on the forward strand.
AAAAATAGTCATGAATTTAAAAAAAATTAGCCAAAAAAATTTCATTTTCCTTAAAAAGGGAAAATGTTCCCAAATCAAAATAGTAGATCCAAAAACGCAAAAAAAAGAACTTGAAAAAATATTTTAAAGAAATAAAAAAGAGGCGGATAATAAATTATATTAGTCAAATGAAGCTAATATTGAAAAAACCATGAATTTTTTGAATTTTAAAAATGGACGCCTATCTACCGGGTCGACAGTAATTATAAACACATTACACGAACAGAATTTACGTCTGATAAAGCTGAACTGTGTAAACTACGGCTCAAAAAATGTAAAATTCAAAGCCTCCTTTCCTCACATCAAGTAAAATATAGGATGGTCCTGGATTGATGCTGCTTCTGGAGGGACGGAGATGAGACGGTGAAAGTAGAGTGAGGTAGATGCTGGAGTGAAAGTCAGTTCCTCTTTTGGAATGGAGGAGATGAGTATTACTCGTGAGAGCGAGGCGACTATTGGCCCAAACCCTACAACAACGCTACCCGGTCACAACCACCAACACTCCCACCCCTATTCCCCACTTCTCCAGGAAAATTGTCCAGCCAGCTGTCGCAATGGTCATAAAAGAGAGAAATCGAGTGAGGACTTTCACCGGCCTGGACCTCATCCCCTCGTCCCAGGGATTTGCGAGAGGATAGAAGCCCAGCTTTCACATCTCGGCAAGGGGTCAGTTCACAAATAAATTTATTTCAATTACGAGGAAAAAGAGAGAGAGAGAGAAAACGGAAATGGAAGGGATTGGAATAAGCCCCCATCATATTTTCCTTATTTCAATTTTAGAAATCAGATTTAGGAGGAGAATTTTAGTTATTATAGAGTCTAATTGATGGCACTCTGCCATAAATTTATGACAATTACTAATTAGAAGGAGGAGGGGGGTAGATGGAACTAATGGTGAAAGGAATTGATTGGGCATTCATCCAATGGGGAAAATTAGGATGGGATTTGGGAATTTTTAGCTCGAGTGTGAATGGGACTCTTAATAACTCTGTTCCCTTTTTCCCTCGCCTCCTCGTACACAATCCTACTTTCTCCATCCATTTTTTTCACACTAGGGACCTCAGACGCTCGTTATCTCCAGTTTAAACGTAGAGGTCTACCCTGAGTACAGCCCTGGAGAAAACCCATTTGTCCATTTTACTTTCACTTGAGATAGGAGTCCAGGAATTTCTTTTCATTCTGCTGCTGCTCCTTTTCCCCTCCTACTCACTTTTAGTCTTCAAAAAAGAAAAGTCATGAAATGGGAATTTTATTCCCTCTGGAATCTCTTTTTCAGAAATGAAAAAGTTGGGCTATACTTTTGCAATTAACGTTTTAAAAATTTATGAAGCAGAATTTTGAGTTTGTGGACCCGTTCTGCAGAGATGAAATTTTTAATGTTTTCCTAGTATTTTAGAGAGGAGGAACGAATGCGTAAAGAATTTAAACAGGAAGTAAATTTCCGGGTAGAAGAGCCGTATGGCGATATGCCCCACTAATTACGGCTTCCTACCGTTTCCTCTGCCTAGTTCACTTCACGGGGATTTCACTCCATCTTTCATTTTTACTTTCACTTTTCGAGGAATTAAAATTTTACCGTAAAGGTCCCCCGAATGTTGCGAAATCGGTGTCTTAGGTCCTGGCTGAGGTTTCCGTCGAATGCCTGTCAGGCTCGTGTCTGGTGTCTCAGCAAAAATTGTTTTTAGTTTTCTTGCCATTTTTTGTGTTTTATATCATTTGCATCCTTTTTTACAAAATTTCGAAATTCCTTTGTTTTAAATTTAACTGCAAAGCCAGCAAGTTTTTATTTAATTTTGGGTCTTTAACTTCTACGAAACTCAGATTCCTGAGATTCAACTTTTCGAGTTTTACAAAAGCTCTGATCATCAGCAGCCATCGTGTTTAAATTTCTTTTTCATTCAATTATCTGAATTCATTTTTTTGGTTAAGTGCTTCAGATTGAATTTTTTTCTCAGCACTCACCCCAGAATTAAAACTGAAGACAAGGAACTCAACTCTATTAATTTCGAATTCGAGGTGAATACAAATTTTGATTGTAAAAGACAAAACGAGAATTTGAGAATTCAGTAGACGGCCTCCTACCACTATGCATAAATTATAGAGGAAGTCAGAATAAGTTTACTTTCCTCGGCTTTGAGTAATTCTGAAGAAAGCCCTTTTATTCTCAAGGACCTGAGTGCTCGATGATAGGGAGAAAGGGATTAGAAGAAATCAAGACTCTGGAGATATAAGTCGGTGAAAGTGAAATTCATCTAGAGAAAGCAGGAATTCAGCTACGGGTTTTAATGAATTGCTCAAGTGGTTAATTATACAAATACGGGATTTAGAACAGGCTCCTTGAGTTCCACCTACTGCTTATGCATCTTTCATTTTCTGTGTCCCGATAGGTCGCCTACTACGCTCTCCCCCCTTGGCTTAAATTAAACCTTGTGTAAGACAGGAGCAAAGAGACTGTCTCCTTGACAGAATGGTTAATTGTGTGTAAAGTAAAAGTATCGGAGAGGATTAGGGCTTCTTCTCAAATCCCACAATGAATCCTTGACAATGACAATTTCCTGGAAAAGTTCTACGGACTACTTTTCTCTTACTTTCTCCTGCTCGGAGAGTTGGAAGGGAGTTTTGAGAGGGAGAGGGAGGATCCCAGGGTTTAAAAGGTTGTCTGGGAACGATAAATTTCTCCTCACTTCCCTATTACTTTATTGTTGAAATTAATTTCACTTTGAGTAAGATAAACAATGGGAACTTCCTCTATTGTCCCTACATACTTTCTCCAACGAGCCATTTAACGACGGATGGGTTTCTCCATTTCCGTATTCTACTCTCCTTCCAAGGGATAAGTAAACAAAGTGTATACCGAATCTGAGAATTTTCAAAATACGGAATGATGAATGGGGAATTTTTTCTCTAAATATTCATTTCTCAAACGTCAAGAACTTTCTCCAGCACATCTCTTCTCTTTTCGAATATTTTTTTTTTTCTTGTCGGAAAAATCCAATTATGGAGAAATGTGATCCGGTTTTCGTAGTCGAGTGTTGTTTGCTGTCAGAATAATGCTGGTGGATCCTTGCTCCTTCTGTACTGTATTCTCAGACTACTTTCTATTGGAGAAAGTGGGGGGGGGGGGCGTACTGTGAGGTCGTGACATTCACTCTCGTCATCTCTATGTTATTATTGTATCAACATGAGTTACCCTTACATGAGTAGCTGAGCAACTGTCTCAGCCTGTTCTCGAAGAATATCTTGAGAAGGCTCCCATGGATCTTTCATAAGACCAAGAATTCTACTCAGCATGGGATGTTGTTATTGCAACCAGGATTTGGAAACGAGTAGGGAAAGTATTGAGTGAAAGCTTATGTCCTTTACTTTTCTTGATGAGAGAAGAGTGTTCTTATCCTTGGGGTGGGAAGCGTAGACACAGGCTAGAGGCTAGCACCACTTGGATTAAAACCGTACCATGAAAATCTAGCCTGGGTAACTTACCGTTTGAGCCTGCTGTCTGGATTTTGCTGTGTAACTAATTCTGGATTACTTTTGTATTTTTTAATTTTTACCATCATTCTGTTTTGATTTTGGAAATCTTTTATGGGATTTAACATGCTGACTGTTGGCGTTACTTAAGGCGTCGTTAAGAAAGATAATTTTTCAAAAACAAAAAACAGCTAGACCCTATAACAGTTAGCATGATGCGATAAGTGTATAGTTTACAATTTTCCTACGAATACTTTTTTGATAACAAGGGCCCCTCCCGCGGGAAGGCGAATTTCGACTCGTCAAATCCCATAAATAGATTTTGCAAATTCGTGAAAAAAGGATTTGTAGTTAGTAACTTCTGGAAAATCCGAAGTGGACTGAAGCTTGGAAGCTGAAGCTCTTATAGGAATTTCGCCTCAGAAGGGTCAAAAAATAAAAGTGCAGGAAATCTTCCCACCATAAAATCATGGTAGGCCCTAGAGTAACTCTTGTACTACTCAGAATTTTAGAATAAGGTACACATGTCATGTACTTTCCTTAACGTCCCCTTGTCAGCTTAGCGTGCGTTTAACAGAGAAGGTATTACTACACAGTGTGAGATTCTNCTTAACGTCCCCTTGTCAGCTTAGCGTGCGTTTAACAGAGAAGGTATTACTACACAGTGTGAGATTCTGTCATTTTATGAGTTGGCTTATACGAGTTTAAGCCATGATTCACATTACATTACATTTTCAAAAATTAAAAGAGAACGAAAATTGATTCCCGCTAGCCTCTTAAAGCACTCCAAACATTTCTTCCCGGCGATTTCAAAAAGCTACTGAGTAACTGCGTTCACAGTCGTAGATGTTTTTTTTTGCTACAACGTACTTACTGTCTTACAAAGATAAGGAAGAGAGTTACCGTTTGCCTCGTTATTCCCCGGAGGTGGGAGGAGAAAATCCACACGCTATACTATTATATCCATCCACTATATAGCCATATAGCTATATAGCCATTATGTCGGGAACCAAGGCTACCGTACCCGTAAAAGTGGGACCTGGGAGTGGGAATCGAACCCATATCCCCTAGCTATCCGGGCTAGCTGCTCTACCACTTAGCTATCCCACCACTTGTACTGTCTCTCCCTGCATTCCTCTCCTGGCTCTACCTCCGTGAGAAGTAATCCCCTTACAATTACCCCTCCCACCTCCGGGGAATAACGAGGCAAACGGTAGTCAAAAACTGCTAGCGTTTAAAAATCGACCCTACTAGCTTTGCGTAGTTAATCTCTTCTCATGGTAATATGAATTAGGCATTAGAAACTAGTTCTTTCCACCTGAGGGTTTAAATGCCATTATTGTAGAAATTGGCGGTAAGTTTGCTATGGTGAGTTTCCCAGGAACGTTATTTCGTAAAGTGGAGATCTCCCCTTGAATCAGTTAAGGAGTTTCTTCAGTAGGAGACTACTTATCTCCACGGAGACAATTTTCCATCACCTCCAAATCTCTCCTCTCCAGCACATTTCATTTTACGAGAAGGAGCTTCTTGAGAACCTCACAGACACAGAAATACTTTCTCTTGTCATACAGGGAGTTGGAGAAAGCAGAATAATAGATTAGAGGGAGCAGAGGTGATGGTTAGTACTCCTGTAACCACTCACGCCAGGCAGACACCCCACAGAAAACAGGAGTGTAGGGCTTGGGAAAATGATAATCTCCTTCGTGAACTCAGAGGGAGAAAAAGAGAAAGTTCAAGATGTGGCCTATTAGCTAGAGAAAGCGGATTATTATTATTACTACGGGGAAAAAGGAGGAGGGGGTCCTGAACATTTGAGCCAAGGAACAATGACGAGAATAAGATTAAAATATATTTGATGATAGGATAATGATTATGATTATTGCCTTCCAGGACGACGTGGCTTGGGATCTTTGTAGGGCAGCTCTGCTCCGGACTCCTTGTCCTCTCCTCTATTACATCCGTCATCCTTACAGATGTTCATGTCCGTCTTCCAAATGGTAAGACCCTCTAACCTTCCTTTGACACTTTTCAATTTCTCATGTCAGCTCAACTCTAGACGAAGCATCGAGTCGGAGAAAGTGAAACTGCTTTCTCTCCTGTCAGATCCTATTGGATGGGTTAGTGTTCTTCCTACGGCGACGTCTAGTTCCCTCACTTTCACTCTGATACAGTAACCCAACTCTTCCGGCCTGGTTTATGTAAAGTGATGTTCTCCCAACAGTCTCCTCTCTTACTTTCTCCCTTGATCATAAATTGACCACATTTTAGGTAGTAATTCAAGAGAAAGCAAGAGCCGCCGCAGACCATTTGAAAACCATTATGTGGGAACCTAATATAAATGAGAAGAAAGTGCATCCCGAGATATACAATGGAATATTTATGGATTACCGGTTTTCCATTGTCCAACCGCTGACCTCCCCCACCCCCACCCATGTTTTTATTCCAACGGACAAATAAATTCCTAACTGAAAGAAAGCAGACGATGTGAGATGGAACGTTTGGCCGTTACCGATATTTTCATTTGGATTTTTGTTTCTCGTCTGCACTTCTTTTTTTCATTTTAAGGTACATCAAACCGTGTATGCTTCTAAGCGCCGTTCTTCTAAGAGCCGCTCGTCTATTTTCTTCTAAGCACCGCCTTTTTTTAACTTCATATGTGGTAGCCTGGTGGTAGCAAATCCAACGCCGGTACGTTCGTGACCGGGATTCGAATGACAGACATCATGTTTAAATTGTTAGGTTTTTTGCGAATTTCGTAGCCAACGGAGGCCTGATCGGCGCGTTCGTAACCAGGACCAAACGACGTACATCATGTTTAAACTGTTAGGTTAAACCCATCAAACAGTCCTAAATTCCTCAAAATCATAAGGGAACGTTTAGCTGTATGAAAACTTTGAATTTGCGATTTTGCCTTACATCACCTCCAGTCGCTAAAAAAAATAAAGTCCTAAACTTAACTGAAGACTTAGCACTTAGATGAATAGTTTCATTTGCTGAGATAGTCAATCCCCATGAGATTCAAAATTCAAGAAATTGGCATTCAAGTATTTTCTTTCGAGTTTGTTTTTTTCGAAAACCCATTTTTTTTTATTCGGTAGCTCAGAAATGTTGGATTTCTCAGCCGCTTGAGTTTAGCTAAAAGAATAAAATTATTTTACATCATACCTACTACAGGTCTAGGTTTCCTTAAACGCCTCTCCTCACGTTCTATAGACAAATGTCTGAAGTTTGAATGCCAAATACACATGTACATATAAAAATGGTCGTGAGGAGAAGTGTTAAGCTTGGTTAGACTTCAATAATTAAACAAATAATGAGAGATTTAGAAATCAAAAATTATTTTTGATTGCTAACATCTCTATTTGTTCTAACGAAAAACGTAAAGAAAATGAGGGGGTCCTGGAATCCCAAAAAATCGAAAATTGTTGTGTGGAGTTGGAAACCTTGGTCTCTTCTGACCGTTCGGAAGTGTGAAGGCAAAATATCCAAATTTAGACTGAATAATTACCTCCAAACCTTCCCATGTGCACAACAAATCATTAATTTTCAATCAAAAAACTATTTTAAACAACAGATGAATTCACTTACAATGGGCCAAGTACTGAGACGGTTTTTTCAAACACCTGAGCAAAGTTATAGTTCCCAGTAATTTGAGTAAATTCTCGGATTGCCTACTGGCAGCAAGGTGTCGCAGTTGAAAATTTTGAATTCTCCGGTTCTAAAAGAAGGCTGTTTTGAAATGACGCTTCTGTTTTAATTTTTTTATTCGTTTCAATCAATAGCGGGGTGAGAGCTGGAGGGGCTGGAGCGGGGAAGGCTGCTGACCGATAAAAATACTTTTTCCACTGCTTAACCCGGGGAGAAATCATAATCCTATTAGAGTCCTCGAGTCCTCTTTCCAAAATCCGCTTTTTCTAAACCTTTCCAAAGCCTGGAGGGAGAGGCAGGGGCTGGTATATCCTACCCCTGCCTCTGGTTTAATTGCCACGTTTTCTACAGCTGCCACGGATTCATTCCCAGGCAAATCTAGGTTAGCGAGTTTTAAATTGAGATTCCATTGAAGATCCAACCTTTGAAATTTTAGTCATAAAATATTTTACTGCTTCTAATGGGGAATATTGGATTGAGTTGTTATCCACTGCAGTGCTTAAGTGCGGAGACCAGAGAAAGTGGAGCAGGTATGGGAAATCACTCTCTGATTTCCCTTATGAATCGTAAATTTTAATGCTTTCCATGCTCTCCTATATAACCTCTCCTTCACTTTTTTGTGAATACGAAATTCCAAATCTACTTTTCCTAAGAAGTTGCTAGGAAATCAAATTTGGAGAAAGTTTTTTTTATGGCAAATTAAATGTTAATACTTGATTTCAAGTTATGCTAGCCCAGTAGCAAACTTTACTCTTTTTCATGTCTACCTTCCTCTTTACTTAATTTTAATTAAGAATTTGTGAAACCCTTTTTCTTTTGTTCCTTTTTTATCTGCTGTGAAAATTCTAAGCTCTTTTATTTTAGGAGCAGGCGAAAGAGTCCCGGTGGGAGAAAGAGAAAATACTCCTCTGAATTATGAAAGAGGAAGTTATGGGCTCAAAATTTTAAAGGAGCTTTTTTCCATCTCTCCAAAGCATTTTATTATTTTTTTTTTCAATTCAAACACTTTTATCTCCGAGCCATTCCTACACTTTCACTCCTTTCCCTCATAACAAATCTTCCTTTACTGCTTTTTTTTTCTCCTCTAACTTTGTTTACCGTAGTGGTGTACTGTAGACACCCACAGAACTTTCTCTCACCATAAAATTTCAGACAAAAATTTCAGAATCTGAACTTTCTCTACTACTACTTCTCTCTAACTTTGAGTAAGCGGCTGCGGTCGATCCAATTATTTCAATTAAATACTTTGCTACCAACGTTATTAAATTCGAGCTCGTTTTTATTAGCAGAATTCCTTCCTTACAAGCCTTACACACCGAATACAGAAATGAGTAGTAAATGTAAACTTTTCAAATTTTTATTCCTTAATTAAAGACAATTTATATTTCCAGGTATTCTGTTCTGCCTGATTAATTTAACGTTACATCGATTTTTTAATGACATTTGTAAAAGGAAAGGTACAACGTTGCTTTTTCAAAATTTTTCCAAGCGCAGCAACTATGAACCATTTGCACCAAAGAAATAAAGCTGAGAGCAAGAAAAGAAAATGTTCCTGATTGCGGATTCGCAGCAAAAAAAAAATCTCAGAGGTCGGAATTGCAGCTGTGATGATGTGGTCACCGATCCAGTGAAAAATTTCAAATTATGGAGTGATTTAATTGGTTAGAGTACATAGAGATCAAGGAATAGGAAAATTCAACTGTTTTTCCATTAGCTTACTCACACACATAAGATTCAGTCATAAATACTAGCAGCACCATAAATATTTGTAGATCCTTTAGAGCAGGTATGCGTGGCCATGTTTTGGACCTAGTTGATTTCTGCTCTACAGTTAAAGTAAAATTGTGTTGAGAGCTTTCACACATCTTTGGGCTGACTTTTACTTATCCTTCAAGTTTTTTGAGGAGGAGGAGTGAGGAGCTGAGGGTGACGAGGAGGAGTTATGGGGCAACCTATAGAAAATATGAGGAGTGAGGAATGAGGAGTGAAAAAGGAGGAGGAGGAGTGAAAAATGAGGAAGGTGTGAGGAGGAGGTGAGAAGCGAGTGAGGGCTACATGAGGAGGAGATGAGGGAGACATGAGGAGGAGTAAAAAACGAACAAGGTGAATGTTCAACTAGACTCAACGTTTTTGCTTCATCAAAAGACGAAAGTTAGATATCCAATTAGTCTTTAATATTTCAACACAAAAAAGAGTAAAAATATACTCAACATTTTTTTGAACTAGACTCGGGGTTCTTTGCTTCATCAAAAGAAGAAAGCTAGATATATCCAATTAGTTGCAAGGGTTTCTATTCTTGGCAAATGTTATCCGCCTGGCCTCCTCATTCACTCATAACCTCCTCACTTACTCCTCCTCACCTCCTCAGGGCACTCCTCACTCACTCCTCATTCCCTCCTCACTGCCTCCTCACTCCTCCTCCTCAAAAAACTCAAGGATAAGTAAAAGTCAGCCCATCTTTGCTCCATAATTCCGGAAACGCTGCTTGGGCATTTAGTTAGTTTATCTTCAAATAATTCAAGGTCCATCTCCAACGTGTGGACAATTTGCGCAAAGGTAGGTCGACGATTGGGAGCGTGCTTAAAGCAAGTCCCCATCACTTTCATTACAAATGGCGGACAGAAAACTTTTCTAAACTCCAAAGGTGTCTTACCTTGATTGAAGACTTCCGCAACCTAGCCAACTTGAAATTCAGAACTTGCACTCCGCAAAAATAATTCATTCTCTTACAAACCTCTTTGCTGTTCAGGAACTGAAAAGGTTTGATCCCTTCAGTCCAGAATACGAATAGGAGAACATCATAGGCCCAGACCTCTCCAGGACGAAGGATAAGCGGGGCAAAATCTTCTCCAAGAATTTACTCAGGTCCCTTCTACCGAACTCCTGTAATAACTTGGAGAACAGGGAAATCCTTTGGACGGCCAAGGTCACCGATCGGCTTAAAATATAAAGTTAGAAAACACGTGTGAATCGAGGGGACCTAGCATTCCAGCTTGCTCCATTGAGAATGAACTCCTCTTATTTATTAGAGCCTAGGTTGCCTGCTAGTTCTAAGTCTCCAATTTTTACTATCTCCTGTTTAGCCACCAAGCAGTTCTTGATGTGTAAGTTAACTTAAGTCACCTTCGTCTTTGCTGTAGATACTCCATCTCTTTCAGAATTCCCAGCGAGATTTTCGACCCAGAGGTGCTATTAAAACTCCAAGTAGTAGTAGAAAGGGTCTGATTTTGACTTACCCTTCACGTTTTTTGAGGGGGAGTGCGAAGGGGAGGGGCAGGAGTCATGGAGCATCCTATAGAAAACATGAGGAGGGAGGAGTAAGGAGAGAAAGAGGAGGAGGTAGTAAAACTGAAGAGGAGGAAGTGGAGTAAAGGATGAGGAGGACATGTGGATGTGGAGAGGCTGAGGAGTAGATAAGGAGAAGGTGAGAGAAAAATGAGGAGGAGTGAGAAACGGTTCTTATCCTTTAGCAATGGAAGAAATTTAGATTACCTCCTCGTTATCTCCTCATTCACTCCTCTGAACCTCCTCACTAACTCCTTTCCTCCTCACCCCCTCCTCACACCTCCTCCTCAAAAAAAAAAAAAACGTAAACGATAGGTAAAACTTAGCCAGTAACTCTAATCCAGCTATTTGATGCCAAGGGTATTACTGCATAAAAAATTGGTCATAATTTTTTTTTGTTAACATTTTTAAACCGTAGCGGGTTTCAATGATTGCAGAAAGGCCACGGAGGAGAGAAAACGTTGTCGGATGAGAATGCAATTACTGTACCTTATCCAGCCTCATCCTCAGAAGAAAGAGCCTAATTAGCCCTTATTCATTGAGCAATATAAAGCCCGAGGGAGGGAGAGGTGCACGGGTAGGCTCGTTTTGTCGATAACTAGAATTTCTAAGCAGAGTAGCAGACTACTTTTTCGTATAATACTTGAAAGGACGGATTGATTTTAAGGAGACGCTTGCAATTATTTTTTGGGACAAAGAGAGAAAGAGGAGGACACGGACACGCTTGGGTATTAAGTTCTCAAAAAGAAAATCTGCTTTCACCCAAAATCCATAATTTCTAAACTAAAGAGAAGCAAGTTTTTGAAGCCATGGATTTACTAAAATTCATCACTGAAGTTCAGTAAATCCCTAATCCCGTTTCTCATTCTGCTCCCTCTCCCTCTGCGGACAGAAAATGAGAAAAGTTATGAAGTTAAACACGGAAGCAACAGAATCCCTGCCACATGTCAAATCCTTCTATTTTTCTCTACTCTTGATTTTTCATTATTTCGATTCGGGAATTTTTTTTTTTTGAGCAAGTATCTCTCAAGAAAAGTCATAATGGAATTCTTAGAGAAATGAAAGGAGAAGAAAGTGGGAATGATAAGAAGAACATATGGAGGAAGGAAATGGGAAAGTTTTGCACTTCATTCCCCTCCCTTTGTCCAACAAGGCTCCCACTCCACTTGAAAAAAGGAATTGTTTGATGTTATCTAGGAGAAAGAGCTCAAATCCCTTTCATCTACTTTCTCTTTTTCCAATATAGAAAATTTAAAAGTTTGGGGTGTGGAAAAATATCTGGGAATGGAAAGCAGACGGTATGGTTACGGTGGTTGAGGACGAAAGGAGACAGGGAAAGTTAAATCACCTCCATCCACGGCGGTGAGATTGACAAGGTGATAGATGAGCCCAGGCGACAGAAGAGCCAGAGAAATTTAATTGAAAAAAATACGATTCCGTGGAGAGACAGTGACGAAGGATCTCAGGCTCACCTCAGGGCGAAAGTTTCTCTCATTTTCCAATTGTAAAAAAGACCATGGAAGAAAAGGAGGAAATCACTTCAGAGTTTATGATTGATGTGAGTAGCCTAGGTTCACCGACCCCTCGTCTTTAAATACTTGAATACCATCATTGAACATATACTTCAAGAATTCGAATGTTCCTCGAATTTTGTGTACAAAGGTTTTCTTCAATTTCAAATGCTTTGAACCTGGACCCTGAAAAACCCGAATTTCGATGGTTCAAATTTTTAACTCCAAAAAATCAAAAAATTAGCAATGGTTCACATTCCAGTTTTTTTTTTGCTCGAGCTCAATTACTAAGAAGGGAACCTTTCGAGGTATTACTTCTCGAATCCCGAGATTTCGCCTGATATTATCTCCAAACAGTTCGAAATTAAAGTTCCGAATTTTACTCGACTCAATTTCGAGTTTTTGGAAGATTAAAAAACCCCATTTACATTCTAGTACAGTTCGAAAAATCCTTGTGGGATTCAAAAATTACAAATTGGCATTTTTAAGGCCATTTTTAAAATCAGTTGATTTTCGCATTAATCAGAATATCGCAGCTGCTTCCCAAATATCACGCCTATATCGTAAATACACATTGCGCAATGAGCTGGTCAACTATCTGGCTTTCAGATGGCCATTTTGTGTAAAAATAAAATTCATTTCTTCAACGGTGCTTACTATATATAGAAACGTCAATTTTTACGTGCGGAATTCCATTAGTATTTTTCGAGATGGGTTGAAAAAAAAGGAGAGTCTCGAACTTCCAAAAAAACTGAAAAAAGGCGAAAGAAAGTTCAGGACCTTGGTTTTTAGTCCCGGGATTCGAGGTGTAACACGTGAGTACGTTCCCTTTTAAATGGAATTCGATGAAAGAAAGCAGGAAAGGAATCCTAGACATCTTTTGAATTATTTTCGCCTTTTATATTTTTTTTTCTAGCTCAAAATTTTGCCTTTTATCTTCTTCTCTCGTTGGTCTTTACGAGCGTGTTGGCCTGTCGCCGAGGTGAGCGAAATCTGTTCCCAGTTCTGAAACTCCGTGGTTGGAAGTACGTCCTTGTGGCTTTGGCAGACGTTGAAGGCAATTTCCTGATGGTGAAAGCCTACCAGTTCACCACCCTTACCAGCGTTCAGGTTCGTTTTCTTTCACTTTCTCCTCATCCTTACGGCCTACGCATAGTGAGTAGAAGGAGAGCCTGATGAGAAACTGAGCATCACTAATCCCTCATTAGATTTTGGGCAGGGGAGGTTATTGGGAAGAAAATTGGCAGAAGAGTCTCTGATCATAATAAGTTTCAAAGGAGAAAGACGAAGGGATCAGGAATAATTACTTTCTCCTTCTTCGCCGAAGGAAGACTCAGTCGTAATCCTCATCTCGTCGCAGTTTAAGGAAAATCTTTAATCTTCCCTTCTTCCCAGACGAATAAAGGAAAATCTGAAATATGAATTTTAGTACAATGCAAAAAAGAAAATGTGGAACCTGTCAAATCCAGAGTTTCAATTAAGGTACCCTCAAAGCTAGCCGCAAGAAAACCGAAAGATGATCCTCTCCCTTCATCTCTACATGAGAAATGAAAAACATGAAATATGCTTTCTCCATCTTTCACCATAGAAAACGTATGAAGGGCTAGTGGCTTAGAGGAAATGTAACCAGTGTGGTTCTTTTCACTCCACCCGCACCACCATTCACCCGAACGTGCTTAAGGAAAACTCATTCAAAATTTTCAACATCCTTCTCTACTCCACTAGCCGAATCCCCTTTCTTTACTTTTTTCAAAAGAGAAAGTAATAATTCATGAATAATAAAGTTGGGATTGATTCATGATTCAGTTTGATCTCCTTTCCGCTCCCTTGCCCCTTTCCCCATTCTTCCACTTTATTTTCATTTCCAAGCTTTCCTCTTCATCAGTAATGGTTTAGGAGAGAGAAAATTTTTAATAAAATCAGGGAAGTTAAATAATAAATCATCACTTTTGAGTTGAATACCAAATTCTCTTGCCTTGAAGGCTTCTTTGTCTAAATACAAATTTATTTTCATTTTGACTTTTCAGCTTCTGGACTGCTTTACAATCCCAACGGTGCTTTCACTTTCCTGGCTTATCCTCAGGGTGCGATTTAAGGTAAGGATTTTAAATCTTATTACTGAAATAAGGGGATTACCTCGGAAAATTGAGTAAATAATGTAATACAAGCTTTAGTTATTTTTTTCCCTAATTCAAGGTGCCACATATTGTTGGGGTTTTCATTTGCCTACTTGGGATTTGCTGCCTCGTCTGGGCAGATGTAGAATCTGATGGGAAATTCATTGGAACAGGTATTTATTTCCTTTCAGTTTTAATAACCTGCGACCCCAGCTTCATTTTAAAGGGAATCCAGCTTTTGCTTATACTTTTATTCATGCTGTCGCTAGACGCCACTGTAAATTAAATCCAAACACTTATTAAAAATTAATGAACTTCATTAGATTGTGAAGTCCAAGAAACTCTCATTCAATCACGGTAGTAATTAAAGTAGGCTCGAATCACGCACGCGAGAGATTTTTTGCTCACATCGAATCTCGAATGTACATCCTTGAAATTCGGATTTGAATTTCGCATCATTCGAATTTCGCGTATTTTACTACGCTTTCAATACGAACTGGAATAAATGGAGGGCATTCGACTTTCACGTGTAACTTGGAACAGTGCCGATTCCCAGTCCCAGCCTAACATTACTTCCGTGTAGAGAAAGTCTTCTTATGGGAGTTACAATGAGATTGGAGAAAGGTACACGGACTTAAAGTTAAGGATCCTGTACATTGGCAGCAAAAGAAAGCAAGTTATTTTGATATACGTAATTAAACCAAAAAATTCGGAGCTACGCTACGTCCTGCGTAGCGTAGTAAGCAATCAATATTTTGTGCCGGTGGTTTGCAAAGATTCTAAAGTCAAAGCGCCTACAAAAAGTGGGACTTGGAAGCAACTGCTTCACTGCATGTACCGGGCTCTGCCTAACAGCTTTTCTGGGAGGCAGGGCAACCACGACCTACTGACTTTCGCTCACCACCGCACCGTGGTACTGGTAGGAAGTATGCAGGATCTTGAGCCATAATTCAGCTATTATAGACGGGGGTGGGAAGAAAACACATTTTTTTATTGCTTTTCCATCGGCCAAGGAACAATTGATTTACTCCTATTTCGATTTTAACAAAAGAGGCTCGATCCCTTCGTTTGTGATTTATTAAATAAGTCCGAAGATAACGAAAAAGCCTCGTTCAACTTGATAGTATTTACGTATAATTTAATTTTTTTTTTGGGAAAAATGACTCAAACGCATATTCTAAATTAGCAACTTTGCTGCTTATTAAAAGAGATTTTTGAGGTTTGAAAATCCGCTCTGTGAAAATCTCTCCTTCTGAAGGTTCCCCTTATGTTAAAATCCCCACGTGTAAAAATCTCCCTTAGAAATTCATAAAATGGCAGGTGCTATTGAGTTAGAAAGCCCCAACAACATTTCCCTGCGAACTTTATAATTTTTAGTGGGGATTTTTACAGGAGAGTTACATAGAGGAAAATTATCACATAGGGAATTTTAATATGGAACCATTTTTGATGATGATTTCAGGTAGAGATCGTTTCATTGGTGACATGATGAGCCTGGCAGGTGCCTTCCTACATGGGATTTCAGGGGTTGCTGAGGAATTCCTGGTCAAAACCTTTGACTGGGTAGAATTCCTAGGTGTAATTGGAGTAGTAGGAAGCCTCATCTGTGGAATACAAGTGTAAGTACCTCATCAATTAAAATCTTCACACTTTCCTAATCTCAAAGAAAAAAATGTAATGAGTAATTAGCCAAAATATTCCCAGAATCAGCCTGAATTGACCATTTTTGTACATTCACAAGTCTGAACAATTATATAGAAATTTGCAGTGATCTTAACTTTCAGTGTTCTTAATTTTCACTAACCGTCTAACCTTCTTGAACGGTAAAATTAAAATTTAGATTTAAAAAAAATTCCAAGTGGCATTCAGCAGTCGTTAGTGAAAGTCTATTTCCGGTAAATTGAACTCGCGCTTGTTATTCTTCGTTATTCTTCGTGCCTCGAGGATGGTATAAATGATTGAGTCCACGTTCTTCCTCTCCAAATTCGGTAGGAGGAATTGGTGGCATGAAAAGTAGCCCGAAGGAATTCCCAAATTTCCGGCAATTGATCCCAGCGAATCTTGTTTTCACTCAATGAAGACCATGATGGGAGAAAACAAGATTTTCTTTATCATTATTAATAGCGCGAGCGCTATTCATGCGAATGCAATGTCCGTCCGGCCGTCCGTCCGGCCGTCCGGCCGTCCGGACGTCC
>JABASM010000596.1:0-20775 GCA_019776545.1 Brachystomella parvula
GGGGGTACGGCCGGACGGCCGGCCGGACAGACTAACACAGGGAAATGCATGAATATCTCGCGCTATTAATAAAGAGTGAAATCTTTGGTTGTTGTGCGCAGGCGCCTGTTTACCTTGTTCAGACTTTTCAGGTGAAGGTAAACTTCCAACCTTCGTTAAAACATCAATCACATTTGAGCGTTTCTTCTTCCCATTAGTTAGAAATGCTTCCAACCAGACTCGATACCTGAGAAGAAGATTTAGAATAAACAAACGTTCGAATCAGAGTAATAAATATTCTGTGAAGGGGAATGTGTGTACCTTGTGCCTGGTTTCAGATCTGTTAGGGCAGCCTTTTTACTTGTTTCTCTATTTGCTACTTTAAAATAACTCTTCTGCTCCTTTTGATTATCACTTTGGTAGAGGACCTGATAAATGTTGACAAATTTGTCTTCAGGGAAGGGTACCCCTTGCCAAATGAGCTCTGCAGTCTGTTCCGTAACTTTCCCTGTTTCGAGGGCTATGGTAAATGAGAAGTCGTCTACCTCTGGCGGTGTCTCGATGTGGATGGCGTTCTCGGATTTAAGCTCTGTCGTTTGGTTCGTGAAGGGGAGAAGGAGTAAATCAACTTCGTATTTCTTCCCAGGTTGGAGATTAGTCAACTTGTAGCTGGAAATGGAACGATGGATGAGCTCAGTAGTAGCGTAGAGCTGAAAAACAAATAAATGTCAGGCATAGTCTGGTTATAACCTGGTTCCAGGTTAAAATAAGCTGAGCATAGGAATTTTGAGTAATTACATTATCATCGTAAGCTTTGTATTTAATTTGAACTCCATCAATTAAGGAAGATTCAAAGGGATCGAATTTCCTCCAGCTAATTTCGACTGAGCGACTTGACGTCTCCACAACTTTTATTTCAGGGTCGATCTTAATCTCACGAGGTGGAGCTGTGATAAAAAAAAATCTTTTAGAGATGTATTCGGTTGACGTTAGCGGAATTCCAAAAGTAAGAAACTTACGAATTGGAGGGGTGCGAATGACAAAGATGTCACTTATAGGCGAGTTCTCAATATTAGAAATTAGAACTTGAATTTGGATGTGGTATTCAGAGTCGGGTCGAAGCCCGGAAAGGAAGAGCTGCAAATGGGAGTTGTCAATTATATCTTCTGGTTGCTGGAAGAGCTGTTTCTCCCACTGCGCAGGGTCGGGTTTGCGACTGTCACAATTAATTTCACAAAAATTAAACAATGACTGTTAGTACTGAAGTTGGGCACGTACCTAAACTCATTCGTGTAAAGTACTTCAACAGCCCCTTGGAGTCCAACTAGTATTGGCGAGACTGTGAAATCAATATGGAAGATGGTGGCGTTAAGAGGACGAATCATAACCTGAGTAATCTCATCATCTGCTTGGCAAAGAAAAAAAAAACGGGAAAATTAGCAGTCCTAGAGTTTCAATGTCTAATTTTTTAACATACGCGATGCTACAGTATGGCCACCATCAAAATGTGGTCCTCCGAAGGGAAAATGATCGGGTCCTGAAATTAAATTCTCAAGTTTAGAAAGTGCTAGATTTAAAACACAAGCCATTTGCAGAAGCCAAGCGTTTAAGGAAAGGGCACTGAGTCGGACATGACAAGGGAAAACAAACCTGGAGGCCTTGTGCCAGTGAAGTGCGAGTTTGGTCTAGGGGGTTGGGGAGGACGGTTCTGCTGCTGGCCGTGAGCAGGTAGAAATATAACGAAACTATGGTCTTCCGCCTGTCCAACCACTTTTCCACCATGTCTTTCCAGATCCCGTATTTCTTCTGGACGTTTGGCAGAGACGTAGATACCATGTCCAAGGGGGTGAGAAGCCTGGGGAGCCCCTTCCTCAGTTGACAACTGATATAGGAGCTCCTGAAGCTGTTGTGGATGGAGCTTATCCAATGGAATTATTGACGCTTGGTTTCCAGTTGACGGAGGAATGAACTGATCCTCGTCCATTCCATGGTCATAAATTATGCCATGATGAATTAGGTCGTGGTTAGGAGTAGGTGAATGAGGAAGGAACTCGGCCTGGGAATTTGTCATGTTGAGCGTTCCAGGTCTACCGCTCTGCTCTACTGTGCTTTGGCGGGTGGAGTTAGGGAGAAGCGATAGTGGTACCGTGCTTCCGTTGTCTACACACGAAAAGGAAAGGAGGAATTGTCGTATTGAGAGAAATGAAAAGTGTCATAGAGTCGAAGCAATTTTTACAAGCTTTTTTTTCTGTGTGAATAATTTAATAAATTCTGATATTCCTTACTGGTGGACTGATTCTGACCAGGGCAGACCCATTGCATGCAGCACTCATCATGTGAAAATGGGACACGGGTGGCCAGTTGAGGAGGACAGGGTAAATTAGATGGAGGATGTTCAGCTATTGGTGGACAGGCAGGTTGGCAGGTTACGTTCCCATACTCACAGTAGCATCTCTTCTCGCATCCTGTCAGGTTCTGCGGGAGTTCTTCAAAATTCATGAATGAGCGGCCCTCATAGCTGCAGCTCGAGTTCTGGACGCATTTCATCTCATGGCAACAATTGGGTGGTGACTTTTCTCCTGGAACTATGATTGGCTCCCACTTGACGCAGTGTGAGTCCAACAAATCAAGTCCGAACTCTGATGGACATTCGATTGGAAAGCATTTGACAGCCCCATTCTCTTCACAGACGCAATGATCATCACAACCGTCGTAGAATTCTTCTCCGGCAGCACTACAAAGAAGTTCAGGGTATTTAGAATATTTTAATAGGAACGCTTCAGAATGGAATAGTCAGAGAACTGAAATACATGGGACAAATATTGTAGTTGTGACCATAAAAGCCCCGAGATTTGACTTTACTTTAGAAAATGGAGATAGGGGGACCTGAAACAGGGGAGCATTCAATTAGGAGGATGGACTGGGAGTTCTTGTGTCTTGTAATTAAAGAAACAAAGAACGCCGTTCTTTAGAACGAAAATTAATTTCCCTTGTTCCTCGATTCCTCTCCTGTTCGCTAACGAGAAACATAGGGGCTCCCCAGGTGTGAAAAACGCAGGGACAAAAATGGAAACCACAAACAGAAAAAGTACTTGAATTTTCAGAGTGTGATTCACACATTTGGTTTTACGGTTTTACTTTTCAGTGTTAGAATTGCAATTTTAATTTCGATTATGCCGCTGTTTTATGGAATTTTTCCTTTTGAAAATTTAAACTGAAAGACGGATTACGATGAGAACAAGGAAATGCAAAATGCAATCTTTTTTTCTACGTTTTCCGTCATTATTCTGGAATTAGTCTGTCAGTCGCTAATTTTAAAATACAGCAGGTCTTCGGTTGCGTTTTTCCCTGTTTCAGCAGTTCTGGAACTTGCTTTCGTTAGCGCTGTTCCTAAACTTTCTGATATTTCCTAGAACTTAACCCTCTCATCAAAACGCTTAGAATCAACGCTTAACTTACAACATTTTGCGTTTGTAGTTACAGACAGCTTCGGCAGACGTTGGCCCAGAGTTGTCCTTGTTCTCTTCGGCAGACGCAGCGATGTCTTCCTGACTTGCTTCACTGCTGCCAGTAGGAATGAGTGATCGCTCATGGGGTGTCTTCGTAATGGCTGATTGAGTGTTGCTTTCTACTCCATTTATTTTGACCTTGAAAAAGTACTCCTTCCCAGATTCCAATCCGCCGACAATCGTATGAAGCTCCTCGCTCCCTTCAACGAACAAATCCATCACTTCAGCCTGAACATGAGACCAATTACTCAATGGAGCTTCCTTCTCTTTCGAATAGTAAATTTCAACTGTGTCTCCGCCAAGGGTCGCCAGCTCATCCTCGGGGATTCTGATGGAGACCAAGACGGACGAGTCATTGATAGGCATTGCCATCGAAATTTTGAACGAAAGCCCAGGAGCCCTCATTTCTGGTTCAGTCGTACTGCCTTCCACCCGCTTCACTGATGTTTCAGCAGATTCTTGCGAAACCTTGGCTCGCTCCCTCTCCTCCTCTGCCAGACGCTTCTTCTCGATTTCTACAGCCTCCTTCATGACGTCACTCACTGTCTGATTTCCACATACGGTGACATTACAACAGGAATCTGTGGGATCCGGGAGGGTAACGCAGTCTTTGTCAAGCTGGGCTGTGGCTCCTGTAGTCACTGGTGGACATCTGTGAATGGAAGAAAGGATAGTGCGATTAGTAAATTTTTACAATTTTTAGATGAAGCAAAAGCCTTAGCTCAGGAATTAAATGCCCAGTCAGTTCTTACGAACCATTCGTTCGATAACGGGTGTTCAAAAAAAAGAGGCAACCATAAATTGACGTTTAAATGCCTTTAATTTATTTTTTTCAAAGGCCCCACCATATTCTAGGCTAAATCTTAGGTAAGGCCGTCAGTTCAGTAGCGTAACTGCTCGATTGAAGCCAACGGTCCAGAAATCCGCTTTGGACGCCTTTTGAAAAATCTCTGCCGAGCCAGAAATTCATCCTGCTGTCCCAATTGGGAATCTAATTTCTTCCTCAACCGCGGAGGTCAATTCTTAACAGCAAATAAAGTTTGATAGGATACCACAGAACTTGAAAACTTAAAATACAATGCGGGATTGGGACATCAGGACGAGCGGCAGCGATGGTGCCCTTGAATTTGCGAAAAAATCATTTAAGGCATTTAGACGTCGATTTAAGGTTGTCTCCTTTTTCTGTTTGAGCACCCGTTAAATCACGAAAATTCAGGCAGCCATTCAAACGACTGTAGAAGCCTCGTTTCTTTGTTTGGTTAAAGAACTGCCTTCCAATATCTTCATGATGAGCCTGACAAAGAGGTCTGACAACTTTTTCTTCTTCAGCAAATTGTCTCACCCACACGTACATCTTCCCCTTAGCCTGTTAAAGATGTGTAATTAATTACCTAGGCTGACACGTTACATCGCCATTTGAGAAGCACATGCACTGCTGGGTACAACCATCATAGAATTTCTCTTCCTTTTCATAAGTCGAGTTTTTATAGAGACATCCTTCCGTAGCAGGGACGCGAGGTTTCTCCTTCTTGACAATACCAGAGTACTCTCCAGCACAATGAAGCATCTCACAACAGGTCGGGTCTGATGGATCTCTTTGTACTTCACATCCGTCCGGGATGTTGGTATCTTCGTCGTGGCGCCAGTTACACCGTGGCTGGAAAAAAATAAATTCAATCAGATTTCAAATTTTATTCAAACGAGTTGTATAAATTCAAGCTTACAAGACATAAAAACTCTCCAGAAGTCTCACAGTGACATTTGTAGTTGCACCCATCCGAGTATTCTTCACCATAGCTAAACGTTTTATTATTCGAGATGCAGCCCTCTACTTTTTTCTCACTATTAGTGGATGCTGCTGTGAGATTGGTTGAAAGGGGAGATGATGGTCCTTGAGTAGATGTCACCAGGGCTGGAACTGAACAAAAAAATCAGTTATACACAGTAGGAATAAATTCCTGTTGGCGATAGTGTCAAACCTCTGTGCGAAAAACAATTGACCTTTGAGGCCAAAATGCTCCTACTCAGCCATTAATTTCCTTGCTAACTTATTTGACAGGTATCAGAGAGTTTAGAAAATTATTTTGTCATTTGTAAGCAATGTGCGTGTGAATCCGTTGGGTTTAATTCATACGTTTAACAAGAAAAAAAATTTGACAGGTATTCCATTCATCATTGCATCTTCCTCCTATCTTCCTCCTTTCTTTTGCAAGAAATTCCTACTTGCCATGAATACAAACAGACTCTTGGGATTTTTGTAACTGGAAAAGGAGAAAGTAGGAATGGGATTCCATTTTCTGCTGAATTTTCGTATAAGAAATATAAAATGAATTCGGGATATAGGTTTGCTATTTTAGTTTCCTCGATCTTTGAACCCCCTGTACTTGCGACAAGGACTTATCATTTATATTCCCATTGTTCTGAATACGAAATTCCTCATGTCTTTTTTTTATCGTATTGAGAATCAAATGAAGGAACGGAGGAACGCCCGGTACAAGCAGTTCAAGAACCTTTACAATTTTCATTTACGTCTTCCATTTGTGGAGGTATTAATAATAGACCTTATTTTTACGCGTATGAATTTGTAAAATATTGCATCCTCCCGTGAGATAATAATATTGACTTTTCTGTAGTAGTACTAGTAGTATATACCAAGTGGAACGCGTCTTCCTCCCCAAGAAAAATAATAGCAGGAGGAAGGACATGAAAATTGAAAGTGCAAATATATGGCAGACGTAGATATGGGAAATGAATGTGATATTTAATTAAAATAAGCATTTTTTACCTGATTCACACCCCTTGAGGATATCATAAGGATCTCCAAGATAATTTTCACGGCAAACACAGAGCGTCTCCTGATTGCCCGTATTCTCGGCTTGCATCCCAGCAGGACTCACTTCATGGCGACAGTCCGCATTGGGCCCGCATTTAACTGAGTCACAGGGACTTATTTTAAGCTCTGAAAAAAGATCAATGTATTTTCATTAATATTGGTTTGATACCTACACAATTTTTTATTGAGTTTTTAAGTCTAATTTTCTGGTCTTTTTTTCAGTAAAAAGGTATCCCGTGGGGCAGCCCAATTACAATCACAGATTACAACGGGATTCATCCTCTATTATATTCATACTGATCCAAGACCAATTTTTGCAAAGCGGAGTAATTACTCTAGGATTTGCGAAATATTCACCGACGAAGTCAATTTTAATTGTCCGAGGTGTCTGTCCGCAAAACAAACTTTGGAGATGGAACCAAGCTACACACCTAGGGTCAGTGGAGGTAACTGTGGACAGCTGTATTTTTAAGCATTAGACACATATTTTTAAATAACTGAAATTCGAGCAGTGAGCACGAGGTCAAGTACATATTGCTCGAATTTTTAATTATTTCAAAACACGTGTTTAACGCTTGAAAATCCGTCCACAGTTGTCCCACCGTCCACAGTTACCCCCACCGACCCTACTAACTATATATGAAGAAAATTAGTCAAGATCCGAGTTCGATCTGTTCGTTTCATCTCGACTGTGGATTTCTGACAAGGATTTAAGTAATTAATTGTGTCGCATGCCTCGTAAGTTACCGCGGAGGACAGAGTCGTTTTTAGAACAGAGTGAAGGGGCATCGTTTCTCTTCTGTTTCCCCCTCATTCGAGTAAAAACCGGTGCATTGCATACGCTATTCAAATAAAAATTTTAAAGTAGGGAGATTGGGCCGGCGACGTTAATTAACCTTAATATAATTCATCGACGCTATTTGGAAAGTATGGTGGCAGAGAAGCGAACAATAAAAACAGTTTCTTTCAATCATCTTCTGGGTTTTCCATAGAATAAAAGGTTAATGTAGCCTCCCCAGCAGCGGATCCAAATTTCAGAAAACGGTCCAACTTCATAAAAATTTCGGGAAACACTCGAAATTCATAAAAAATTCAGAAAACATATGAAATGCATAAAAATTTCAAAAAACGCTGAAAATTCATAAAAATGTCAGAAAATGCTCAGAATTCTTAAAACAAAATCCGGAAACGCCCAAAAAACTTGAATTTTTTATGTTTTTGAAAATAATTTTGTATTTAGGGCATTTCCTAAAATTTTGATGTATTTTAGATGTTTTCTGAGTTTTTAATTAATTCTGAGCGTTTTCTGGGATTTTGATGAATTTTAGACGTTTTCTGAGTTTTTAGTGAATTCTGAGCGTTTTCTGGGATTTTGATGAATTTTAGATGTTTTCTGAATTTTTTATGAATTTTAGATGTAGAGGCTACCTTAACCTTTCATTCTATGGAAAACCCAGAAGCAGCTTGCTGATTGAAAGAAACTGTTATTAATAGCGCGAGCGCTATTCATGCGAATGCAATGTCCGGACGTCCGTATCCACGATAACTTACGAACGGATGATCGGATTGACTTGATTTTTGGTATGAGAGTTCTTTAGGGTCATAGCTCAGACAAATTCGTTTTTCAGCCCGATCGGTCAATTTTTTTTTTTTTTTTTTTGAAATCTTTTTTTTTTTGAAATTTTTTTTTTTAAAAATTTTTTCTTAAATTTTTTTTTTAAATTTTTTTTTTTCAAATTTTCAAATTTTTTATTTTTTATTTATTTACGGTATTACCCCGTATGCACCCGGTATACTCGGTTTACCCCCATATACACCCGGTATACCTCCAGTATACCCGGTACACTCGCGCTATACCATACATCCGTCTTGCACGGTTTATTATTGTTCGCATCTATGCCACCATACTTTCCAAATAGCGTCGATGAATTAAGGTTCCCTTAATTAACGTCGCCGGCCCAATCTCCCTAGTATTCAAACATTCAAATATTCAAAAATTCAAGTATTCAAACAGTCACATATTGCAGTATTGAAATATTCAAAATATTGAAATACTCATAAAAATTACTGAAAACTTCTGAAATTCATATTTTCAGGGAACGCTAAAAAATTCATAGAGACGTCATAGTCAACGTCCAATAGTCACAGACGTTTCAGGAAATTTCTGAAAATCAGAAATTTTAGAATACGTCCAATATTTATAAAAACTTCAGGAAATATCAAAAAAACGGTTTTATCTTTAAAAAAAAAAATTCGCTGTACGCTATGCGTCACATAGCAGAAACTCAAGGCCATACAAACTGGGCGACTTTGTCGGAAGTCTATGCTGGGTGCCTATTCCGCTAAATATTACCTCTTGCAGTTCCAAAGTGTGAGCTTCGGGCACATGCAACAATGACGCAGCATTCGTCAATTCCAGATGGTTCCTCAAAACACAGAGAGTCATGAGCAAAGGTGCCTTTCTTAAAATATGGAATCGAGCATCGTTCCATGCACTTCATCTCCCCATCCTTCTCGCATTTGCATTTCTGATCACATCCCTCAAGAACAATGGCTCCAAATTCATACAGGGTTTCATTGAGCAGGCAACCATCTGAGGACTGGGTAGGTGACGCTGTCACATCGGGAGCGTCAGGCGTTTTACTTGACTCAGCCATTGAATTGTTGAATTGAGTCACTCCCATTGTTGTATCTTCAGAGTTAATTTCACTTTGTTCTTCTAAGTCCATGGTAGGCTGAGCCGTTGGTGGTATTTGAGTCGTCATTTCCAAATCTTTGTCTCTTACGTTCACGTCTTCATTCGCGACCTTAAGTGCCTCTTTTGGAGTTGGATTTCGAATCTCTTCATCTGTTCATAGGCGAGGACGCACATAACATGAAAAAAATTCACCAAATAAGAAAGTGGTTAGAGACATCCTGGGATTACAACAGCCGTGACAACTATCTCGAATTTTAAGGCAGAAAGATCTGAGGTGATACAATTGTTAAAACTCTGTCTAGGCGTCAAATAGAATTTCATCGAGCCTAATCTTTTAAAGCATTCTTGTCATTACCTGATGCTGGGGTGGAAAACTGGAGCATTGGATAAATCTTTTCCCCAACCGAATATTTTACAGTGTAGGAGGTATTGGGGAGTAAATCAGAAAGCGTGAGCATCGGCAGGCTTGGTGGGATCATATGCTCCTTCCATGCAACCCCTCCATCCCCTTCCGTTTTCAATTGGGTGGAGAGAGCAATTGACAAAATGGCTTCCGTGTCATGTACCGGTAAGTTAATTGAAGCGGAGTGTGAAGTCGTTTTGGAAACAGTGAGTTTTGCAGGGGATTCGGTACTTGATCCCTGTTCTAGCGAATCCAAAGACGGTCGCTGGTTAGGCATTTTCTGGAGTATCTCATCCAAAACTTTTTGATCATTTTTACCACTTAGCGGTTCTTGTAATTGTTCGGCTCCGTCATCTTTGGATTCATTTTCGTCACCGAGATTATTTCGAGACTCTGATAATTTGTAGTCTCTTCCTTTGTTATCCCTGTCACCGAGATGATCTTGACTTGTCACATTTTGACACGAAGCCGGTAGGCAGCAGCCATCACCTTTTCCTACCAGAATTTCGCATGCCTCACTCATTTGGCCGCTGATACTGGACATTGGGATGAAGCCTGCCTCACACTTGATCTCAGTTGCTTCCATGCAAATTACCACTCCTGACTTCTCACATTCGCATACTTTGGAACATTTATCTTCGTAAAATTTCTCTCCAACTGCCATAGCTTTTCCGCCATGTTCACAGGTTTCTGAAAATAAGCAGAATAAGTAAAACTTATTTAATGTTTATTTTTATATGAATATTATTTCATGTGTCGTGAGTAGGAAAATACGGAAGTTAAAGCATTTTTTTTTATAAATAAATAACTGGAAAAAATACGGACCTCCACAGCTGCTATAACCCTCGGAAGGCCAGGCAATGCTTTGAATTAAATTTTTAATCTACCTAGGCTTAACCTACGCTTTCTCAAGTTTTTAGCCAAGCATATTTTTGATTAAGGTATACGCTTGTTCGGGCTTGGCTGTCATTTCAAAACTCTCCGAAATGCCCTGAACTTTTGCAGGTTAAAACCCTGAGATTTCTTTCAGAACTTTAGCAAGATTTGTCAAATTCTCCAGCGCTTTAAGCCATTTTTTTCTTTTTATTGGTCAGCTTGTCTCTTTGGATTCAATTAGAACCTTCACGAAAGAACGCCTCAGCAAGAACTGCCCCACGCTGCGTGACCCTTGCTCATCCCAGCAGCTTTTTACTGGTAGTATGTAAATCCATGTTTCAAATATGATTCAGAAAGCAAGGACTTCAACATATGAGCCAGTGAGCAGAAAAATTGCGAAAAAGCAGCAATAAAAGTATAATAAATTGGATTCATCACTTAATTTAGGAAATTGTTTAGAATTACACATCGAAGGGGTATGTAGAATTAAAAAACGGACTCCTTTGTTTTTGACACACTATACCTATACCTACAGCCTCAGCACGACTTTTCATGTATCTCAGCCTTGGACCCGTCGTCATGAAGTTCTGATTCCGCATTTCCCCTTGTTTAACATCTTCACTGCTCATCTCCACACAATCCGTAATCATAGTAATCAGGATATTCCCGTGCTTTGCTCAAACAGATCGTGAGACCCGAATCATGACTGTAGTAGGGATTCATTGCAATAGAAAAAGAAGAAAAAAATATTCTCCCTCTACCTACATTGGGAAAATTAAAAATTATTGATGATTTGCCAATCACGATGAATACTCACTGAGGTGTAAGAAAAAATAATAATAATCTTCATTAATTATTAGTTTATCCTGCTGAGACTGTGGCATCGCTAATCCAACCGTAAGCTTTGTCTTACAAAATGAAAAGAAATGAAAGTGGATATGATCTGAATTCTTCACACCTTCAACTTCAAAGAGCTCACCATCCCAAATCAAATAAGCGTGTGAAAAATTGGAAAATTCAATGCTATTTGCTCCGCGGAAGTATAATAGTAATGATATGGATTAGATCAGTTTTCCCAGGATGGTCGTGGTCAAGCTTCTCAAGTTCAATGTCTTTTGTTTCCCTCACCTATTTTCTCTTCCTGTTCTTTTTCTTCGGCGGAAGCGTCAACCGGTACGCAGTCTCCGTTCTTTTCATGAAGTGTTTGCCCTTTTGGACAAATACAAAGAGCACGATGGTTCCTTGCAGTACAGACGCCATTCTTTGGCTGAGTATCCCGTTGGCATACGCTTGACTCGACTTTGCAGGGGTCTGCACATGCGCCACTGAAGCAAAATCTGTCCTTTGTACAATCTGAATCAACTGCACAGGGTTTCTGAGCTGAAAAAAATAAAATTCATAATTCAGAATAAATTGAGAAACATCGAAGAGAGAATCGTCTACTACTATTGTCAATATTTATGAAAGCGTATGCGATTAGAAGAGCCAGGAGGAAGTGAATTGTTATTAAAACATAGATGAAAGTAAGATGGCCTTAAAACTATGAGAATTTGCTCGGATTAAAATTAAAATACTTTCATTAGAATTCATTAACTTTTCAGTGCATATGGATCTCATGCGAATTAGTTCAAGAGATTCCCCATATCCCCTACCCAACCCAGTGAAAAAAAAATGGTGACGCCGGATTTTCATCGTCCCCAGGAAACAGTTTTGGCATGTTGTGGTTTATGGGATTCAAGTGGAAGTTCAAGTTGAGCGTTTTCCAAGTAATTATTACTGCTACGTGCTACGGGGCTCAATAACCTTTGATTTTTTTTTCTCCCTTCGCCAATTATTTGTGCACTCATCTCATGCGTAACACACCTAGAATTCCATAAATGCTTCTACCCAATTTTAATGCAAATTTTCTGTTCAGCCCTTGGAAGTAGCACGGGAAACCGCGATCGGCGGTGCAATGATGCTCCTCTACCAGACTAGGACTACTAGCAATTTATGAACCTGAGATTTATTGAGACACGTGCTCTCTAAACTAGCACACGCCAAATAATTCATCTAGAATTTAGGAAATCCTAGAAACACGATCTCTAAGTACTGGTTTTAAGAATCCCTTCCGAATGGAAATGCGTTAAAACAGATTCCTAATCACGCCTTGATTTCTGCAAATTTCAAAACATCGCACTTCAAGTTAAACCTTAATAAGGAAGGAAAAAGAAGAAGAAAAAAAAATAACTTGAAAAACTCGTTAGACGTGCCGATTTTTAAAGAATCAAAACAAAGGGCAGCCCATCCATTCTTTGAATCAGAAAGAGATACTACAATGGAATTTACTACAGATCTAAGGATCCCAGAGTCGTGATGATAGTATTACTAACCTAAAACTTGCTTCTGCAGATTACCTATTTCAAATTCTGTAAAATGTCAACTCTTGAGTAAGTCCTCTCGAACAGCAAATTATTTTTCAATTGAAATCGAGAAATTAATCCAGTTCAATTCACAGACATTCATATTTCATTCATACAAAATGATGAAATTTCGTAATGCAGGATTCTTATTTTTCATTTGCTGAAAAAAAAAATGTGTAAGGAATTTACATTCATCTTGGTAGTCATTTGCTTTGTTTTTAAATGTAAGATGAAACTGTCGAGCCGGATTCAGCATTGTTAATGCTAAATTTAATTGGGATTCCCAAAATCTTTCACTTCTAACAGGACATGCTCAAGCTACCATGTCAAGGAAACTTGAGGCATCAGGATATGCATCCTAATCTTTGTAAATACTTTCGCCCCAAGCTTACCTGCCTATTCAGTTTTACACAAAGTACTGTTACGTATAGTAAATATTTGGACCAGAGGAAACCTGCGGTCACCTGTCAGCAAGGGTGCATTGATGCGGCATTTTTCTGCGGTCTGATCAGCTATGATGCCTATGAAATCCAGTCTCCCAATTTACTTCTCATCTTTCCTTGTCAATCCTAAAACCTCTTTTAAAAAAAAATTCGGGAATAGCAAAAACTTCGAATTCATCTCATTACCACAGCCGGAAACGAACATGACAATATATTCAAGCAGTAATTAACGGATTTTCATACAACTCAGGATTAGAGCTATGTAAGCGATGGTGCAATTAGCTCTCCGGGATTTTTCTCAGCATTTAATATTAAGAAGTGCATCACGACTCAACAATTACGAGCTCACTAATTATAAAATTACAAGAATTGAGCCGGTGTCTCACCAGCAAAGAGTAAAAGGATTTTTCAAGTATCCTGTATGAAAAACGTGAAACAACAGGATGAGCCATTCTATTTCGTCACAACAATGCAGGCCTAATAATAATAATAGTAGTAACAATCAAAGCTTGCTTCCGTTGATGATCATCCTTCTGTTTCCTAGCCGGACTTTTCTACAAGGATTTTTTTTTCATTTCATCGTAAAAATAAAACTTGTCCATGAATCAGAAGGAGCATCTTCCCTCCCATTCATTGTTATCTGTAAATAACTTAAAATTTTAGGTTCTAATCTCGCTAAGTTACTTCAAGATGGTGGAAAAAAAATCCAGGTAAATGAATCCACATTCCTCTAGGACAGGCTCTAAGTGATTGTGGGGGATTTTTCTTTTTCCAAGAAATCTTCAGACAATAGAATTATGAAACCTTTAAGGGTTCTTAGCCACCTGGACTTATGCAAGATGAAAGGAACTGACGAAAATTGCGTGTTTCTGAATACAGCTTTTTCCCGCAAGTCTGAAGCTTCTCAGCGCCTACCTGATTTACCTGATGTCCATTTACAACCTTGAAACTTTGTGGGACCAAATGTTTTAATCCTTAAGAATAAATTAATTTGAAATTGTCATGTATTAAGGCGATTTGGCAGGCAGGAGCGGGGAATAAAAATCACCCTAGACAAAATGTCTGCGAATTGCGGCAGCCAGCAAAGTGCTAAGATGAGTAGGAGGGCGTTTTTCCTTAGAAGGGTTTGCCACAATTAATTTTTCAAATTAGAGACTTTGGCTTGGGTCGTGTAGGCTGCAGGCACCAAGGACAGTGCACCTTCCCGAGCCATTTAATGCAGAAAATTGCCATGAATTACATATTCAGCCCAGAATTCTCTTGACTTTTTCTGAAATAGTACCAGTGAAAGCCCTTGATAAATCCCATCTTTCTACTATCAATGCTATGCATTACATCCTGAGGAGATGGACTGCATTTAATTATATTTTGATGAAACAGTAATCATTGGTTACATCCTTACATCACGCTCAAGTGAAAATAATTACTTACTCTTCTGATAGTTGATGTCATCTAACAGCCTTTTAGTGACATCCCACTGTCTTCCCACAACCAACAATCATTGTTATCAAACAGATCCATCAATGACTCATTTTAAAACAAATACGATTTCGCAACGCACAATAAAATCTCATCTCTATCATTATAATTATGATTAAAGAAAACAGGCTAGGTGGCTTATTAATAATTGTAATAAAAGAAAAAAGAGTTCGAATAAAATGGAAAGTGATCATACTGATCAGCAAGTATTTAAACACGTTCCACTGCTAATAAGGTTTTCGATTTCTTAACGGCTTTCATTCAAACTATGGTTTTTCTATACCTTTCCGGCATCTTTGCAATTAACTGCGATCCTCTTCTTTCCAAGAAAAGAAATTAGTACTCTTGCTTATGCTAATTTTAAAATTGGATTTAAGTTATTAACGCCTTCATTTTTTTTTCTAATGCCTGAGCGAATGCTAAAAAGAAAGCAAGACTAATTACTATTCAGAATTCAGCAGCACTTTCGCAAAAAAAAAAATCAAAACTTTCAGTAGTGTGTTGATTTTCGTAAGAAATCATTGTGATTTTCATCTGGTTTTTGTGATGTCAATAAAATAAGATAATTAATTTACCTTCACATTTGAGATCCTTTCCACAGATGAGACCGAAATCCGTGTCACAAGGTAAATCCTTGTCATTACATGAGTCAGACAACTGTTTGGCACAAACTAAGCAACAGGAGCAGTCGGTCCTGGATATGACACGTCCCGAGGGACAGTCCATGGCTGTCATATTTTTCTCACAGGCCGCCATCAACCCTCCACACAAACACTCATCCCCTGCAACCCCACTAGTCAGGCACAAAAAACTGAGAGTCAATCCCAGGGCCCACATTTTAATTACTGACCCTGAGGTCAGTCTCTGTTGCTTGGTAGGGGGTATGACAAACTTTTCTCGTCCCATGTCCCTATAGTAACTTGGGAAAATGATAATTGCTGACTCACGTGTCACTTCTGAGCAGGATTTGCTTACTGACACGATAACCTCTTTACAACATTATGAGGGGAGCCCACGCCTTGACCAGCGTCAATCCATTCAAGAATAAAGTGAAAAAAGTTCCAGGAGTAAAATCCAAGATAGCTTTGGGCTGAGGAAGGATGATAGGTTCCGTTATTTTGTTTTTTTTCCCTCAGAAATGACACCTTCCCCACTTTCACTCGAAGAAATATGGGTTAAACCTAAATTGGGATTTGGGCTAAAGGCTTCAGGTCTGGCTAGATATTTTAAACTAGAACAGGTTAGAAAATTTCGCTTGTCTAGCATGCGCCTCCTTGGACTTTAGAGACCCACCGCCTGTCTTGAGAAAGAAGGAAGCCAGTACTGAAGAAGCTCATCGTCAAGGAACAGGTAAGTACAGCTTAAAGAGGGTAGGGAAAAAAGGGGTAAGTGAAAATTATTTGTTGTGTGTATAAATCTATTGTAGTTTTTCTGTAGGCCCCAACTTTGCCATGTTTCAACTTACAGGTGAGGAAGGAGGATCTTGAAGAAGTTTTTAAGATGACGATGGGGTTGTTAAAGGGTATTCCTCTTAAGAGCCGCAAGCAATGCGAGGGGATTTTTTCTTCGAATTCTCTTATGTCATCTTGATATGTGATGCGTTTCAGTAGGGAACAGGTAGGAAAAGAATCAGTTCCAAAAATCAGAACAATGGAAAATATTTCTGAGCAAACTGGAACCTTGGTCGAAGGCTCTCAGGAAAACTTAAAAGGGATGAAGGCAGATGAAGAGATGCTTCTCCTGCAAAACTGAAGCGGTGACTCAATCTCAAAGCTCTAATCTAGGAAACTTGTCGTGAGTCCATATAAAACTTGGTCTACTGTGAGTGAGTACCATAAACAAAGTAGAAACTATATTTTGTTTGGATTTAGAGGTGCAAAAAAAACGTTTAACCTGCTTCCAGGTAATGAAAGTCATTAGTAGGAAAAGGGACAATGGAATTCACACACTTCTAAAAATGTCTAGACGCAAATGCTAGAAATCTTATCTATGCCTTGTGTGTATTTCGAAGGAGGTGATCGATTTAGACTTGTCACTGCTCTCCGTATGAGGTACAGGTAATATGCAGTGATAGTCAATAAAAATAAATTATGAGCTATGACTTGAGATTATTAGAATTTTGAGCAGAAAGGATGGGCTACGGGTATGAACGGGATTAAAATTGGAGAGAGAAAGTCCTCGATGGCTTTCTTTGTCCCGACTTCCACGCGTCACTATGAGACAACAAGCGGAACTGAGATAAGAAAATAATTGGAAGACAGCTCTGTCTCAATGCCTCACCACATCAAAGACTAACAATTAACTGCTCTCATTCATCATAATTGAACTAAATATTTTACTTCCGTAACCAAACGAAGAAGGGTTATTTAGAAATATTTCTAGAGTTTCCCATTATTGTGGCTAAATACAAAAATATTTGAAATGTTAGGCATGCACGTAATTGAAGTATTAGCGTCCTATAGTACACAATTGCATGTAATATTATATCGTCATCTAATGAAAAGAGTATAATAAGTGAGAAAATGTGGATGATAGCTTCCTATATAAATTATAAAATTATTAATATCCATATTCGGAAAACTCCAATATTCCCCTCATCCGTAAAAATAAATAAAAATCAACAAATTGAATAGTTATGAACAACACAACCTGAAATTCCTAGGCATAAGTTCCGAATGTGACACTGTCATAATTATATATATATATATATATATATGGATGTATATATATATATCTAAATTTCTATTTTAATTTTATAATTAATGTTAATGCTTTAAGTCTGGAAGCAACTGTAGTCATTATTTATGTCAAATTGACCTTACCAGGCAGTCTACGTCTCTTCTGTCATTTTTACTAACACCGATGATAAGTTTTGCATCGTCTGAAGCAATTGGAGATCGAGCTCTCGTTTCTGCTTATATTCCCTTGTTTGTCGAGCTTCGGTCACTTCCCATCTCCTCTGTGCACTTTCCTCCATTGCTTTCAGATAGCTCAACCAGGATGGGGGTGGACTACCTTCGCGACGTTGGACCTTCGGCAGTGGAGTACCACTTGTGTACTCCTCATGGTTATTTTCAACGCTTCTTTCCAGATAAGATATATTCAGCTGTGAATTATTGAGTGCTAATGCCTGGAGCGAGTTTTGTTGAGGGCCCTGAGGAACAAACAGATCTTCATTTATTAGGACATAAAGAACATACGAATAATAATTATTGAACTTACGTCAACGTCGTCGTCATCCTCCTGAATCAACTTCCTCTTCGTTGGACGCACCTCTTCAATTGTGATAGTTGGCGTTGGACGGAATTTCGTAGAAGAACGGTTGTTACTGTGGACTTGTTTTATATCGAGGGGAAACTTCCTGGGCTGAGGGGGGCTCTCCGATCGCTTAAAACTGGGCGAATAAGGTACTGCGGAGATTTCCAGACTTTCTATTTTAGAGGTCTGGTGCCGTGGACGGATTTCCACATCACCCCTTCTTTCAACTACGAGTTCCCTAGCCCGTTGCTGATGACCGTCATCATCAGACTCAGTAAGGGTCACACTTAAAAACTTGTTTAAGTCCCCGGCATCTCCACCATCATCCACGTCCTCCTCATCGGGGTTCTCCTCTTGGAAGGAATCGAATTCATTGTCGTCCAAATTTTCATCGTCCTCAGGCTCTCCTACGTTTTGGGTTGCTGTTGCTGCAAGGGCTAAGTTAACGCCAACCGGATCCTTCTTCGTCCAATAGCCTAGCAAATCTTCATAAAACTCCCATGTGTACGGAAACCGGCCCAGCTTCCCTTGGGTACCCCTGCTGATGGTTCCTGTAGAAATTAAAGCAACTTGATCATTTTTATGTTCGTTCCGAACTTCTCTCCGGCTTATTATATCGATCAGACCGCAAGTTGACATGAATCAATAACTTTCGGAACGTCAGTGGTTTTGAAATCTGGGACAGTGATGTTGAAAATCGTCAGCAAACTTAAAATGAAGCATAAGGTGAATGTTGCCGACCCTCTTTTAGGTTTGTTGACTGTCAACACCACCCGTATGGAATCCTTGCTGACGATTGTCAAAATCACTGACCGTACAGGGTTTCAGTCGTTTAACATGGGGCCGTAGCCCCACCTAACAAGTTGAGAGCGTCCTACTGGAGAAAAATTAGGTCCCGCCGCTTCAACATACAAAGTTTAGAGGAACACTTTTCAGGAAGGTAAAGAAAGTTTCAACCCCTAGTAGGCAAAAATTATTTCAGAAGTTTTCGGATTTTTAAACTTGTTGGATCAAAGAGGACAGCGCATAAAGACAAGTACTAAATCCTAATTCGTGAAAAACTCCCATTTGATTCGAATTATCGTCATCCCAGGTCTGCAGAATGTGATACAAAGGGATGATATTAGTAATCCCTAAAAAATAACTTACGACGGAAGGATACCAGCAAATTACGCCACTTTTTGTCGCCTGGAATAAAATAAAAGAGGATTCACGATACGGTTACATTCAGATTTTTTTTTTCTGTTACAAATGCTTGGAGGGAAGTCAAATCCATGTTCCTTAAGCGCTAGAGATATTTTCTCCCACAAATCCATCTTCCTCTGGTTGGGATCATCGAATTCAGCATCAAGCTGGGTACGAATTCCAATAAGCAACCGAGTGGCCTCTTTGGTCCAACTGTAGTTGACGATTTCTATGCAAAGACAGTTCGTTAGAGGTATCCTTAATACACGCTGCATGTGGCTAAGATAGTTCCAGCAATTGCACTGCTGTGGACCATGAAACTCAAGAAATGCTTACTTGGATCCCTGGAGTATATGACCTCTTCATTGTTAGATTCTCCATCTTCCACATATATTCCTTCACTGCGATACATTTGGGAGTCAGGAAGGAGACAACTCAATTATGAGGTCAACGTGTGAAGTAACCTAACCACGAAGGTATATAAATACAAGGGATAGGAGGTTAATGGCTTCATATGAATTTATGTACTCATTCTTACCTGCTGAGTGGAAGGCCGTGATGTGATGCAACTAATCAACAGAGAAATCAACAGTCAAGAATGCTAAAACAGAAAAATTAAAGTTAAGTATCGCTTTTCAATTTTACAAATCCAACTTCAAAACACCTGAAGTTTGTAATTTGGATTTTCTTTACCGATTCCCCGGTTCTTCCGTCTAACTTCACTTTTTTCCGCGAGGTGTCAGACGCAGAACTTCCTCAATAAGACGCCACCCTCACTGAAGTTTGTAATTTGGATTTTCTTTACCGATTCCCCGGTTCTTCCGTCTAACTTCACTTTTTTCCGCGAGGTGTCAGACGCAGAACTTCCTCAATAAGACGCCTACCGCCTACTCATCCACCACGAAGCAAGAATGCTCCTGCCCACCCTCAAAATAATGAAGACGAAAAATCTGAAAAAATGAACTAAAAGTCCGACAATTGGCCGTTTTTGTTCGTGACTCATTATAATTGAAACCCAGGTGTCAGGTTTCGGTGAAATCCGAGACCGAGTCATCCCAAGACATTTCCGAGTCACACTGAGAACTTTCTGAGTGTGATCCCAGGAATAATTTCGATTACTAATTAAATTTCTGTAAAATTCCTTCAGTTATCTTCCTCATAATAATTAGCAGGCGTGCCTTGCGAATCTAATTTTTTGAAAAATAGGTACCTCAGGCAAAAACAGATAGCGACTTCGTCGATGAATTACAATGATAGTTTTGCTTTCCAATAAAACAGTTTTAGGGGAGAAATAAGGCATAGCCAACATTGTAAAAAGAAGCAAGACTGCTGAATGCGCGACAAAATTTCACCAGAATTTGCTTATAAACATGTCGAGTTCGGTCGTAGCGGCATACGCAGATGAGAAAAATGAACAAAATGACGAGTGAGTTTCTTTTTTCGGGCTGGATTTTACTTGTCATTAGACTACTTGTCATCCACGTTTTTTGATGAGGAGGTGCGATCAGGATAAAGCATGAGGAGTGAGGAGGTAAAGAGGAGGAGTATGGAGTGAGCAGCGAGTGAGGAGTGAGTGAGGAGTGGAAAACGTACCAGGTGAAAATTAAACTAGACTCAAAATTCCGGAACTTCGACAGAACAGATGAAAAAATTTAAATATCAGATTACTCCAAAACTCCAAAAATAGGTGTTAGAATAATTTTAAATGCT
>JABASM010000597.1:0-20767 GCA_019776545.1 Brachystomella parvula
ATCGCAAAAATAGGGTTTGCAAAAGCAATTATTGCCACGCCCAGGTGTAAAATATTGAAAGTCTGGCTTGAAGAATTTGTTCTGTATCGCTTTCTCTTTCATTTGACTTGTAAACGAAGACTCTAGTCCCAGTACTTACTTCAGAAAGTGTACCTAAAGTTTGGTATTTTCTCCGTGCTCTTAACATAGTAAACAAACCCTGTACCCCCTCCTTAACCTTGTGGCGGAGGGCACATACTACCTTTGTTGTCTATTTTCTTTCAATGAGGAAAAGCAAGAAGAGGCGGGGTTTTCCTCCTATTCCATTGGTAAAGGACTGTTTACACATTTCTACACACAAGCAGCTCAAGTATGCATCTGAACTCGCGCTTATATAAAAAATTTGAGATTTCACTAGGAAATTGGTTTTCTGAAATTATTTTGCATTTTATATGTCTTCTGAAAGGACAACGCTGCAACGAACGCTGTTATGAAACCGCAGTGTTTTTAACTCAACTTAGATTTCATCGGATTTCACTCAAATGTAAGAGAATAAAAGTCTAGACTATAATTTTTCAGCTATCACGTAAAATTTGACATTTGAGCCGAAAAACGTCATTAGGGGCCATGTTAGTCTAACTTGCAAGGTGCTCCTGAGAGGCTGATTTCGCGCTACATCTAAAAATCAATTCTTTTTTAATTCACACCGAATTTACATCGAATTCGGAGATCATGTGCTTTTTGAATTCAGCGTAAAATTAGCTTTCCGGGGACAGCTAACAAGCTTTACAGCTGATATTGACGTCTGGTGACCTGTTTTGGGTTAAAGGTCAAATTTTACACGTCAACCGAAAGGTACCATTGTCAACTATCCCCATGCAGAATTTGAGCCAAATTGGATAACTTTCAAACCCATTTTAACACCCGAGGTTTCATAATGTTTCTGTTCCGATGTCTTTTTCATGAAGTGTCAGAATTGAAGTATTCAAACGTACAGGCAGTACTGAATTGTGGGTGCCGGTTAAAATTGCTGCTAACTGTCCTGGATGAAAGTGATGCAGTTCATCGCGCACCTCTAGTCAAGGTTAAACTAAACTACATACAGAGGTGTGAATTCGTCTTAAGAAGGTACTGCTGCTGTAGCTTATAACTTACCAAGGGCTGATTGCTGGATGAATTAAGGTGGGGGTAATTAGCGCAGTAATGAGTCCTCTTGGTAACCAAACAAAAGTTAAGATCCGGACGGGCTTACATCCGACCGGACGACACTTCAAAGATTGATTAAAATCGCAAATGATAAATCACATGTTAAAATAACTCGACCCCTCGAATTTCCCTCAACTTTCGCCCCGCCTCCAAATTGAAAGAAAATAGACAACAAAGGTAGTATGTGGAGGGTGATGGTGCTGGTGGTGGTTCTGGTGGAGGTGGTGCTGGTGGTGCTGGTGGTGCTGGTGCATATACGGATTTCGTAGCGCCGGTGGAGGCCTGATCGGCGCGTTCTTGACCAGGTCCAAACGACGGACAGCATGTTGAAAATGTTAGGTTTTTATACGGATTTCGTAGCCGGTGGAGGATTGATCGGCGCGTTCTTGACCAGGTCCAAACGACGGACACCACCACCACCACCACCAACACCAACACCACCACCACCGCAAGGTTGCTGCGTTGGAAGCAAGGATATATGGCGGTGGTGGTGCCTTTTGTCACGACCTGAGAAACTCCTGATCTTCACATCATCTCTCAAACTCGTTCGCGGCGCGAAGGCTAGGGAATTATTTTGTTTTTTCAAAAACTGACATTTTTATCATTTTATTAGTAGTAGTACTAAGTACAGCGTAGACCATCACGCCAAATATAACAAATAAGACAAATATGGCCTAGGCCAAATATGGCCTAGGCCAAATATGGCATGGTAGGCCAAATATGGCATGGCAGGCCAAATTTGGCATGGTAAAAACGGCAACATTGAAATGCGTACATCACAATACATCATCCGGTTTACGATTGCTAAGTTTCCAGCTATGAACTTGCAAATGATTATATTTATGGCAGAGGAGTTATCGGAATTGTATTATAATCCTTTTCTGTTATTATTTTTCTTTAAATACAATGTTATTCTTCTTTTATTGATTGCATGAGGTGCTGGTTGATATACTACTCGCTACTTGAAACAACGGCAACATCGAATCGTGCCAAATTTGGCCTGCCGTGCCATATTTGGCCTAGGCCAAATTTGTTTTATTTGTTTTATTTGGTGTGATGGTCTACGCTGAAGTAGTACATATTTTGTTGACACACAGAAGGCTGCATCCATTTATTTTATTTTAACGAGATTAATCCGGCATTTAATTTTAAGTTCTAAAAGTTGCTGCTTCTGCTTCTAGCTGTGTTTGTGAATAGCCTGTGTAACAAAAATCAGCGTCAAACATGTCAGTAGAAGTAGGTGAGGAAGATGAGTGGCTCTATGGTGAAAGGGCTGATGGAGCTGAAGAAGAGCCTGCTGATGGAGCCACTGCAGAGAACAGGGCGGAGGCCGATGCAAACGTAGCTGAGGATCCTACCGACGATGCCGCTGTCGCTGAAGCGCCTGACGCTATTTCTGTTGGTCAGCCAATGGACAATGAGTCAATCAACCAAGAGGGGGAAGAAGGGACTCGAGGAAAGAAGCGGAGCCTGGATGGAGATGGAGATCAAGAAGAAGGAACGGAGCAGGTATGAATCCTAACTCCATAACTTGATTAATAGTATAATTGCCTACACACCTTCTTCTTCAGAGAGAAGAGGCCGAAGGTGATGAATCAGAAGATGGGGATGAAGAAGAAGAGTCGGATGACGACGATGTAGTGGTTACAATTGGGACGATTGGTGACTTAGGAGCTGGGTTTGGTGGAGCAAAAAGAGCTGGACCACCGCCAGACAAGAAAGGGAAATTCTCTGCGGAGGATTTTGAAGGTCCTGGACAAATTAACGGAGTTCCTGCCCAGGATTTCAATTTAGACGCATTAGAAGATAAACCATGGAGAAAACCAGGAGCGGATATTACTGATTACTTCAATTACGGCTTTAGTGAAGACACTTGGCGTGCCTATTGTGATCGGCAGAAACGAATGCGTTATGAAGCAGGGGTAAGAAGACCAAAAACTTCCAATCAGTTACGGTAATCCATTACTATTTGCGTTTATTCTACCTTTGTTCTATTATTGCTGCAGCATCGAGGGCATCCCATGTCAATGGATGGCGACATTAAGTACATTGGTGTTACTGGACAGCAGAATATTGTATTTCCTAAGAAATTCGGCATGCAACCACCTGGAATGAGGAAAGACGGACCAATGAATCCTATTATGATGCCAATGGGCATGGGTATGGGCATGAGAAGAGACGGTCCTACCGAAAATACAATTCAGGTCAGTAAAACCCCTACTCGGTTTTAGGGAATAGGATTTACTAAGGTTGGTCAATTTGTTGGGCAGGTTATGACAGCTGATCGACGTGAATACAGTCGAAAGCAATTTGAGATGGGCCCACCACCTATGATGCCTCCGCCGTTTGATATGAGCATGCCACCTCCGCCGTAAGTTTATTCATGCCCTAATTTTAGTGCGCTTTGGTACTTTCAGTGTTTCAGTTCAGGAAAACTTCCTTGACATTCAA
This sequence comes from Brachystomella parvula, assembly GCA_019776545.1. Lineage (NCBI taxonomy): Eukaryota > Metazoa > Arthropoda > Collembola > Poduromorpha > Brachystomellidae > Brachystomella > Brachystomella parvula. Next base: position 3,637 of record JABASM010000597.1, read on the forward strand.
ATATTTTTTGATTTCTTTAAAAACACATAGTACTGCAAATTCAAAGTCAGAGATTCTTCTTATTTGATCCTCTTATCAAAGTTTTCTTGTTTGTCACAGATTTCCTCCGCCTGGTGGTGAATTCATGGGTCCACCCCCTGACTTTTTCAATCATCCCCACCACCACCAGCCTCCTCCAGGGGACTACTACCCTGAGGAAAGGCCTGAGTACGAAGAGCAGCAGTGGATGGATTCGGTGAGAAAATACGATATAATTTCATTGATTCCTGTAAAAAAAAAAACTTAATTTCAATGTGTCACAATACGTTTTTGGTATCTAGCAATGGGAAATGGAGGGTGATGGTGGATCTCGTGCAGTTGGTCACAGCTCACTCGTCATTCCATTAACAAAAGTCGTCGAAGTCCCCCCTCCCCCTGGGGAGAACGAAGATGCGGCCGAGCCGAGTAATATTGTCAAGCAAGAACCCTAGCTAATTATTATTCTAATCAAATCCCCTATCCCTGTTTCTCTAATTACCACTAGCACTGGGTATTTTTATTTTTGATTCAGCTGAGAGAACACGCGTGGGTTTAGGTGACAATTAATTTAATGTTATCGTTTGCTAGGGAATTCAGAAAGAATTAAAGTAATTTACTTTTTCCTTTGCTTTTCTTCGTAAATATTTCAAGGGCACTCACTTCTTGATTAATTCATGATAATTGGATACCTTAGTTATTTTCCAGCAGTGCTGAGGAGTCATGCTGGATTCTTGCAAATTGGCAAGACCCTCCTTTCTACAGAAGTAATTTTTTTCTTCTCAGGTGGATTTTTTAAATTAAATAAGGGTAAGGGTTTAGTTGAAATCCTCTTAAAAAGTGAATCTAATTTTTTTTTTAATTTTTCTGGTTCGCTGACTCAAAACACCACACGCTGACTGAGATGGAAAAAGAAGATTAGAATTTATTGTGCAAAAATTGTGATCTCATGTGAGGAGTATTAGAGGACGAAGGCAGTGAGCGAATCCTTCTATCTTTGACCACGGCGATTCTAAGCTGAAAGTGACATGCGACATTCTGATACGGAACAAAGAACCCAGAAATGACTAAATAATTTATTTTTTATTTTTAGCTTTTACTTTCATCCAAAGCAAATGTTAAGGAGGTTCTAGGATTTTAGGCTCTCAAAACCAGGATTTCAAAAATTTCAAAAAGGAGTCTGACCTTGCCCACTTAAAATTTCGAGCGATCCTTTGAGGAAGGTCAGAGTGGCATTCCACGCGTTGAAGCGCATTCCTACTTACCACCTCTGCTCAAATTCATTGTGTTCATAGGCTCAACAATTAGCCATGGAGGATTTAATCTATTTCTAGGTAGGTTGAGGTCACGACTTTTTTATTATTATTGTTAACAATCAAAAACAAATCCACACCTCATTCATCTCCATGTGTTGGTAACTGAGTCTCAGAGGTTTTTGAGTAGGTCATGCACGACTGGTCACCTCCGCGTCTGTTTTTTCCACGTTCATCTCAATCCATGCTTCCGTTTATCTTTGGGTAGTATAGAAGGATGTGGGGATTTTAAGCATGGGACAACAAAGCTCGTGGACGCTCAACTGATTCTGCACCGGAAGCAGAGGGGTGGACCATGTGGACAACAGTCACCTACCTACAACAATGAATTTCAATTCCACTTACTCAGAAACTGTTGAATCATACACTAGCAACAGTTTTCAACCAGCAAAGTGGACTAGCATTTTTTAAGCTTCTAGTAATTTGGGGGATTTTAATTTATTCAGTTAAAATTCTAACGGATTTTCTACTCTCCCTTTTTGCTACGCTTTAGTGCTCACCAAGTGTTCAATTTTTATTAAACTATCGAAGTGTATCTGTCACTCTTTCACAAGTGACAATTTTTCATACTTCCGCCAACCCCCTTTGATTTTCCTGATTATGAATTAATCACTCGTTCTTTTAATTTCCTCTGTAGCCCTTTTTCCTTTTATTTTTGGGTGTTGATGGTGTTGACACATTTTTAAGTGGACCTTCTCATTGACAATTCAAGGGTTAACCCAGGATCAAGAAAAAAATGAGTGTAGTTAAGTGCTTGTAAATTTTGATTTCCCCTTGATCCAAGACTCCACCACCATGCTCCTCCGTTCCAGACTTTTTACTCTTTGTTCATTGCTTTTTTTACTGGCTTGTGCTTTTGGACTCAATATCAATGTCAACGGAGCCATAGTCAGCCTTCGAGGACTTGGAAATGTCCAAGGCGTAAGGAATTGAAGAAAAAAAATTACGAAGCTTTATTTCAGTTGAGATATTTTATTTGTTTTCTTTTTTTATAGATTTTGGATGGAAGTTCTTACGCCTATTTAGGAATCCCTTATGCCAAACCACCAATTGGAAATCTCAGGTTTATGGTAGGTTAATTGGAAAGCGATCCGTCTAGCTATATTTTCATTAGTACTTTTTCTCTGTGCTTCTCATTCTTCGGTTGATATCATCGCTTAGCTTTATACTTCAGTGTCAATGTCAGTCTTATTTTATTGCACCTTCATCCCCTGCCTCACAATTTATCAGAGTAGGCATACAAAAATTCAGATTTGCAATTTTTTCTGATTCAAGAAAAAAAATTAATTAGAACTCAAACATATATATGCAGTCTTGCAAAATATGCATATTTTGCAAGACTGCGATATTATTGGCTAGTGCAGTATTCTAACATGCCCTTTACATGCCTTTTTGGCTTGCAGTTCTTGGATTTGCTAAAAGCCAGTCAGAGCCGACAATTTGCAAAATTCCCTTGAAAAACTTGTTAAACTGCAGCTGCAATTAATTTTAGAAATGCGAAATTCTCCTTGAGTCCCTTTTGTAAACCACCATGGTAATTAGTCGTGATCAAATTGTAACTAGATATTTATGAGCGCTAGTGTTAGTAGCCGGAATCCGGAAGTGGTGAATGGCGTGGAAGCTACAGATTCCTCTGCCTTTCCCTATTGGAAGAAGTATAACTAAAGTAAGAATCAAGTGTGAAAATTTTTTTTTTTTGGCTTTTAGCCTCCAGAACGGCATGATGGATGGAATCGTACCCTGGATGCTGCTATACATGCTCCAAACTGCTTACAACCTACAGCCCGCGGCCGTACGTCGGAAGACTGTCTCTGCTTGAATATTTGGACACCACAGACAGGGGTAAGGAAAAAAGCGATTGCTGGTAGTGGCTGAAAAATTCAATTAATTTTTTGTCGCATTTTTTGTTCTAGTATGCAACTGTACAAAGAGGTCTTCTGCCCGTGGTCATTTTCATCGGCGGGGAGTTATATTCCTCCCACGACACCTCACTCTACAGCGGAGCAGAGCTTGCAGCCATGGATCTGATTGTCGTCTCCTTCAACTATCGACTAGGCGTTTTTGGTAAATATTTTGAAGCTGGAAAATTGAAATCTTTCCCGAATAAATTTTAGTCGCTGTCCCTAGGGTTTTTCTCATTGGAGGATCCCAAATCAGGTGGAAACATGGGATTACTTGACCAGTATTTAGCAATCGCATGGGTCCATGAAAATGTTCGAGAATTTGGGGGTGACCCAACTCAGGTCACCCTTATGGGTCATTCCGCAGGTGCAGCATCCGCTGTTTTTCATATGACATCCCCGAGGGCAGGAGGTGAGTATACAGCCACCCTCATCATAATTTCAAAGCTGTAAGAAATATTTTTCCATTAAAAATTTTTAGCTCGGTTCCAGCGAATAGTATTGATGTCCGGTAGTTCAATCGCTCCCTGGGGAATGGGATACAAAGTTAAGGAAGCGTCTGACAAATTAGCACGAGAGCTTGGATGCAGTGCTAAAAATGTTGAGGCAGTGATAACATGTCTCCGATACCAAGACGTCAACCGCCTCACCCAAACTGCCTACAGAATCATTGACTATTACAATGGAACGGATGTCTTTGGGCCAATTGTTGACAGTTTCCTCCCGACGGATCTCCAGTACGTAGCTCGGAGCCCTTGGGAAGCATTGGAGCATGGAGAATTCCCACGCATCCCCGTCATCACGGGAATTTCATCGAAGGATGGGTTGCTCATGATCAGTACGTAAAACTAAATCGTTAAAAATCGCGCAAGCGCTATGATTAGCACACCAATGAGGGCGAATTCATTTACTAATTTTTTTGTCCACCATTTTATTCCAACAAAAGTTTCAGATTTTTAATTTTTAATTTGCATGACCGAGTTTCGAGTTTTCAAATTTTTTCAAATCTTCGAATTGTTAAATTTTCTGAATTTTTCGATTCAAAAACTCAGGTTTTAACTTTAAAATTAAAATGTTCGAACTAGTAAATTTTCTTCGGATTTTCTGGAGATCTTGAATTGAATTGCTGCATACGGACGGACAGGCACTTCCTACCGCTTTCGTCGGTGAAAAACATTTTTAAAATTTTCTGTCAAGTAAATTTTTTTTTGATTTGAGCAGAGCGGAGGTCACAGTTGTACAGGATGACTCCATTGCAGCTGAAGGACACTTTTGAGGCGTCATTGATTCCGGAACTACTGGAGAGATCACAACTCAACAGGAATTGGCTAATTGTCAAGGAAGTCGTCAAATTTGCCTTCATCACGGGAGCAACTAATGAAACTGATGCGGTCATGGACCAAATGCTCGATGTAAAAATGTCAATTAATTTTTTTTAATCAAAAGCCTGATGATTGGTATTCATTATCCAGTTCTTCACGGAAGCAAACTTCCTCGCTCCCCACATCCAGACTGCAGAGCTGCTCTCAAAACAGTCAAACCCTGTCTACGCCTATGTCTTTGACCAGGAGACCCCTGACCCTAATATTTACAGTGGGTCAATCAATGCAACGGGTGCAGGGCATGGGTCAATTCTTCTTTATTTATTTGGTCGAACTACTTTCATGGATCAGATCGGAAGGGATTACAATGGGGTAGAGAGAGCAGTGAGCCTGCGCATCCAAGAATTATTCTCAAATTTTGCTAAAACTGGATTCCCATCCCAAGCAAGGTCACACTCTTGGACTTCCTGGTCAAAGTTCACACCGAGTGAACCTATTCACTACTGGCTCAAGGATGCACGAATCACAGGGAGAGGGTACCAACCCTACCGGACTCAATTCTGGACTCAGTTTCTACCACGCCTCAATGAGCTCAGTTTTGGTGGGGACATTGGCTCACCACAGGAGTACCGCGAAGGTATAATCTAAATTAAATAATGCTCGAAAGCTTGGACTGAAAACTAAATTTGCCATGGAATTTTCCAAGGGCCTTCTCCAGTCTACAAATCTGCGACTTGGACTCTAGTGGGCCTCGTCATGATCCTGATGGCTGTTCTTCTTCTCGTTCTCTCAGTACTGCGGAAGCGGAAGAAAGGTGCAAACTTATACAGTTATTTTCTGGCTAATTTTTAAAGCATAGTGCTTCACTCTGATAACTTTTTCAGAACAAGAATTCACGAGTCGTGAAACTTCACCTGAAGTGACAGGCTCACGCTCACCCATCCCCAGCCCAAGTCCACACCCAGGTCGAAACGCTCGCCGACCTCGAGGAAATGACCCTGGCGTCACAATCCTCTACTAAAAATCACATCCACAAAATCGCTACCTACTCCCTTCCAGCACCACTTTACGTGAACAACTTCTGTTCGTTACCATCTACTCTTTATTCACAAAAAAATAATAAATCTCCCTTAAGTGGTTGTATGTCCAGCTACTAAAGACATGGTGAAGTTTAGTAAATGCAAAAACCTCGTGTATCACCGATTGACATGAAAATTACACTAGTTGTAGTGTTCGCATAGCTGAGAAAGAATGTGAAGAAATTTTTTGAAAATTCTAAATCAGCCGGCCGCCATGACAGTTTTTGTCGTGGATAGGTCAGCTGCTTGGGGTCGCTGGTTCGGGGTCAGGGGAGGGGATATTGAGTTCGGGTTTTTTGCATTCTACTTACAGTCCTATTTGCTAGGAGGAGTTTTCAGCGATTTTTGAAATTCGTAAAGACGTGGCCCCCAGGGAGCGCCAAAGTCGGTAAAAATAGCGAACCCAAACAAAAAATTTTGCAAGTGCTTTTGAACAATTCTAAATCCGAATTTTCGCAAAGAAATTCATTCGTTTCGTTTTGAAAAGTGGCCAGAATTGACGGAAAATGTCAAGAAACAAATTTCTATGCGAAAATTCAGATTTGGAATCGTTCAAAAGCACTTAGAAAATTTTTTGTTTGGATTCGCTATTTTTACCGACTTTGGCGCCCCCTGGGAGCCACGTCTTTACGAATTTCGAAAATCGCTGAAAGCTCCTCCTAGCAAATACGACTGGGAGTAGAATGCAAAAAACCGGACCTCAATATCCTATCCCCTGACCCCACACCAGCGACCCCAAGCAGCTAAACCTATCCAGGACAAAAACTGTCATGGCGGCCGGCTGATTTCGAATTTTCAAAAAATTTCTTCACATTCTTTCTCAGCTGTGCGAACACCACAACTAGTGTAAGTTTCATGTCAATAGGCGACATGCGTGACTTTTTTGGTTTAAAATTTTGCTGCTTTGAAATGGACCCCCTCTGTATTGTGAATGGTGAATTGTAACTGAGCCTGAGGAGACAACAAAGGCAGTAACAGAAATGAACGGAAGAATTGTAGGATCCAAGCCGCTCTAGATTCCGCATGCCTCAGCGAAAGGATCGTAAAGCCCGTCTCACATCTCATTACACGCAGCGTATGGTCAACATGGACATGAGCGGCATGGGAATTCCACAGATTGGCCAAGTATTGTACGCTGGAAGTAAGTGGCTAACAAACTGGTTGTAAAAAGAAAGCAGGAAATCACAAAAGCCGGAAAATCTCACGGTACCAAAAATGTACTCCCCTCTATGCGGGAAGATTACCAGAATCGCGAACGGATATAATGGCCTTAGCTTGAATTGAATTGGGCACACCAGCAGTTACTAAGCTTTAGGGCTGCCTTGAAAGCTTCAACTTTATGATGAAAGGAAAACGTAACGAAGTGAAAATCTTAAACAAAAAAATTTCAACAAATAATCTATAGTAGCTTTACGTGATCAAAATACATCTGGAGATTAAAAGAAACAATGAACATAGGTAGTACTGTCTAATAAATTCCCCTGGCCGCTTGCGGAATGATTGTTTATCAGAAGCGTTTGGTAAGCCCACCCAAGGATTGTCTTAGGCAGTTTTCCTGTAAAACCTGTAAATACAGTTTTCAGCACGAGCAGCTCGTGGAGATTCCCAGGAAGATATACAATAACTTAAGACTTTTTAAGAAAATCCAATTTTATTCTGAGCCAATCAACAATTTTTTCCATACACAAATGCCAATCAATCAATTTAGAATTTATGCTAACAAAGTTTTTTTTTTTATAATTTTCTGTAACTTGTCATACTCTCGCCCACCAATCACGAGTAATCAAAACTCCTGCGCACTCATTAACAAAACCACTCATCTCCAAACAGTAATCCAATTTGTAATAATTAATTAAAGTTGATTAAACATTAGGAATAATTATTATTGCGCATTACTTTCAACTCCAAAGCAATTAATTAAAAAAGGAATTCACCTGGTTTCAATTTTAAATTATTGAAGAAGAAAGAATGGCCTGGGCGCGCTGCTCTTATTTCCTTACTCTGATCTTGTTTGAGTAATTCTTTGTAAAGTACGTTTTCTACCCTCCTTAAGATTACAACAAATTGGAGTGTTTTGTAATTATGGCTATTATTTTATGAATCAGATGATGATGGAAAGGTTGAGTTTTTTTGTGTAGTGATTGATTAAGTCCTCAAATTTCAAGCCCAAATACATTAAACCTGGCACATGGGAAAAATGTAACGTTTCATTTTTATAATTTTCTATACTTTTTAATTTATGATTTTTTTTATGTTTTGGTGGATTCGACCGCTTCTGAGCACCATCTCTGCGTCAAAAAGACAGAGCTGGCTACCCACAGTACAAAACCCATTTTGCCTGCCCATCCGCGGGGTTACCCACGGTTAGATCAGACGAGAGATAGGAAAGAAGTAGTAGGTTTATTTTTTTTCAACATGAGACCCAAGGCATGTCATTCCCGAAACAAATCAGTTCGCTTAAGCGCAATGCGCCCTCACATTCACGATCTTACAAACAACGCTATCCTTGAGTCCCATGGTCTTTTTTAAATGAAAAAACTGTTATTAATTTTGACTTTTACCTCCATCTGTTAGGGCGTGTCTGCTGCCTTTAATTCTGTGACTCATTAGAAATTATTTGAACAGGAATAAATGAGCAAAAGCAGTTACTGAATTTTGAATTTTTTCTTTTTTTGTTTTCACTAACGTTTTTTTCAGCTCGGTTTAAAATCTGTTCACTGTTTATCTGTTGGTGGTAAAAAATTCGTTTCTACTGCTCACCTAGTAAAGGAGTTTACAACGCATTCACATTTGGAGTTAGATTCCTCAAAAGTTAGACTCTCTGCGACATTAATTCGCGAGCCATGACCTCGAGTTATTCTTTTTTAGTATCAAGTCGTCTGACAAAGCCCCCATCAATAACCAACAGACTGCTTAAAATCGGTACATGACTTAGACTGGGACTCGTTAACAACATTGATAGTATTAGACAGAAACCCCCAACCAAGGTAAGGAAACCCATGGTAAGCATTTTGTGAGTCTCTGACCACTTTAAACCTCACCACCAGGCGGCTGTCCAACAGTTTGCTGTACTGCCGGCCATAATGGAGCAGGTGTTACACATCTCTAACCCGATCAACCAGTTTGGCCAATCAGGATTTAACTTCGTTTACAATTTTTTTTAGAATTTTGAACAAAAAAAAAACTCGAAAGCAAATTATAGCCAATCATAAATCTCTTTAAATTCAGAAATTTCGAAACTCTAATTTTTATAAAATAAGGAATTATGCCAATTCAACTGTAATTAAATTTATAAACCCGCCTGGTATTAAACTAATTTTTAAATTTTCTGAGTTTTCTGACACTTAAGAGACTGAGAACTACACACGCCTTGCTTGCTGTGTATTAGCTACGTTGGAATTTAAGTCTCTTCTCTGCTCTTACACTCCTCCACAATTTTTTTGTTTGATTTTCTGTTACTGAATATTTTTGCCATGTTTTTGTAGATTTTTTAAAAGTTTTATAGAGTAGGGAAAAGGAAAGGAGACATCATCTAGCCTTGTGTTTCGAATTCAAGAAAAGAAAGAAAAATTTAATTAGGGGAAGTACCTGGGAAATGGGGGGGGGGGATGTTTTGCTCAAAATAATGCCAATCAGAAGAAACCTCGAAGAAAAATTGTAACTTTAGAATACTAATTTTTTAACTAAAGAGAAAATGGAATTAGCCTCATTTTTAGAAAGGAAGAAAAACAGATACTTATCTCCCACGACGAAATCTTCTGAATTACTCTTCTTTTTTTTTGATAGGGGGACGTAGAATGATGTTTTGATTTTTTTTTTGATGATGGAGTTGAGGTAGGTTAGTTGGCGGTTTGAGGAGTTTTCTGGTGCATGGAGAGCACAGCAACAGCCTCGTCAATTCTTGATGATAAAAGCTCACGGTCTTCCAGCAAATGAAGAATTTCAGCATTGTCCATCTCCAATAGCATGCCAGTGACTTTACCAGCAGCATCACGATGTTTCTCCTACACAAAGACATGGAAAAATAAAACTCAAATTCTGATGATGTCAATGCACTTGCAGAAAATTCTGTAGAAAGAAAATTCTAGTTCACCTGAATGAGAGGGAACAGTCGTTCACCCAGCATTTGCTTTTGGTCGTTTGGATGGGCAGCCGCAAGAGCAGAGGCAGAGAGAGGCTCTTGCCCCTGGATGAGCACAGCTTGGCCTGGAATTCCTGGAGCAGCCGCAGGACGCATTGTAGGGGTGTATTTGTAGGCTGGAGCCCCAGTGGCTGGAACCGGAACTCGTGGAGTCGCCATTGGCTGCCCGTTGGCCACGCGTGGAGCAGGTGGTACTCCTGGGGTTCCTTGAGCTGAAATCAAAAAAATAATTTTTTAAAAGACTATTTCTAAAAAATTTCTATTATTCGTAAAACGTATATTTCTATTTCTTTCACCTTGCATGGGGCGTCCCATTGTGCGAATTCCAGTCTGTGAGTTGGTAGCGCTGACTCCAGGGGTTCCACCCCGTGGTTGCTGCGGTCGGTATGGTGTTTGCATTGGATAAGGTCCAGCCTGTCCTGGCGTCTGTTGACGAGTCTGTGGTTGAGCCCAACGAGGGCTTGGTCGGATTCCTCCCATTTGAGGTGAGAAAAACCGCTGAGCTTGTGGCATTGGCTGCAAGAAGTAATCTAAAAACAGAGAAGACGAATTATTAAAAAGGAAAAACGATTTCATCACATTTTTTCGCCAACTTACTTCCAGGGTACGATACTTGGCCAATTTGTGGAATTCTCATGCTGCTCATGTTGACCATACGCTGCATGTACTGAGATGTGAGATGGGCTTTACGATCCTCCTTTCGCTGAGCCAGCGCAACGTAGAGAGGCTTGGATCCTACAATTCTTCCATTCATTTCTGTCACTGCCTTTGTTGCCTCCTCAGGTGAAGAGAAGCAGACGAAACCAAATCCCTTGCTCCGACCTTCTTCTATCATGACTTTGGCAGATGTGATCGTACCGAATGGTTGGAATTCCTTTCTAAGTTTCTCATCATCAATTGTGTCATCCAAATTCTTGACGTAGAGATTGACTCCTTGGTACCGGTTCATTCGCTCCATTTTCAGTACTTCAAATCGTCGTTTCAGTTCTGTTTGACGCTCTGCAAACAGGGTAAACAATCCAAATGTCAACGGAATTGCAAATTGACTTCATTTCAAGAATTGCTTTATTTTAAGAATTGGAATCTTACCCTGGCGTTTCTGTGCTCGGCCAACGTAAAGAGTTTTGCCTTCAATTTCTTTCCCGTTCATTTCGTTGCAGCAGATCTCTGCAGTCTCGGCATCCTCAAATGCAACGAATCCGAAACCGCGTGATTTTCCATTTTCTTCGAACATGATTCTGAGAGAAGAAATTGGTCCGTATTCTTCGAAAACTTCACGGAGTTTCTCGTTGGTCCAGGACTCGGGGAAATTCTTGACATATACATTAGTAAACCGCTTAGCCTGTAAGAGGAATCAAAAAGAGTTAGCATTTTACTTTAGTAAAAACTTAACCTGTAGCTGTAGTATTTTTCGTCTGTTTTACTTTTTCTCCGATTTCCTTCTCACGATCCTTTCGTGGAATGAAACGGCCAACGAATAGCTTCTTGTCACTGAGCAACATTCCGTTGACCTTGTCAATGGCCTTGTTGGCGGACTCCTCTGTCTCAAAATGGACAAACCCGTATCCCTTTGAGCTCCCATGTTCATCCGTAGCGACCTTGCAGCTGAGAATCGTGCCAAAAGTCGAGAACGTATCGTACATGTCTTTGTTGTCAATGGATTTATCCAAATTCTTGATGAAAATATTTCCAACGCCTGATTTCCGGAGCGAAGGATCCCGCTGTGACCACATGATACGGATTGGCCGCCCTTTCATAATGTCGAAGTTCATTGTGTCTAGAGCCCGCTCAGCTATAAAATGGATAGAATAAAGTTGTAAGTACCCAGCCGGTTACCTACTAGGCATAATCAGGGGCCATTTTTCCCCGTAGTAGGCTTACCGTCAGCAGGCTGCTGAAAATTTACATATGCATAACCCAAGGAGCGTCGAGTAATCATGTCACGACAGACACGAATAGACAGAACTGGTCCAGTTTGAGAAAACTTCTCGAAGAGCATAGCCTCAGTGACATCGAAGTGAAGGTCACCCACATAAAGGGAGGTCATTGGATAATTTGGGGCAGCGCCCGTGCCGGCAGGATTTGCTGTCTGCATTTCTATCACCTGTTCTTAAAACCTGAAAAATGAGAGAAAAATAATGCATTTTCGATATGCTTCACTCCGTTGCGTAGTTAGCTATAATCTCCAGGCGGCCTTGGGCTCCCATCGACAACAACATGCTAACGAAAATGGTGGAGCATCTCTTACTAAACCATGCTCCTGGTGAGTCAGAGTATTAAATTAAACACCCATTACTCATCCATATGGTCGAGATACGTAGGACAAAAAAATCGAAATCTCAATTACAAGTATGCAGAGCATACTTTGCTTGAATTGAAAGTATTACAAGGCTCCGAGAATAAAAGAAAGGTATGAATGAGAAAATGAATATGGCGGATCCCTTACCTAAAATTCCACCGACGACAGAAGAATAGTCCCAGAAGAGAAGAAACGCAAAGGTAAATGGAGGAAATTAGGAAATCTCAAGGCTCCTAACTTATTTTTTTTGATAAATTTTCTGAATTTTTTGATTTTTTTTTTGTATTTTTATAGATTTTTTTAAACTAAGTAGCGAAATAAACGGAGCAGATGAAATGAGGCAAACTCACATTCTCTACTGAAGAGGAAAAAGAAAGAAAGGAATGGATGAAAAAAACGATGCGTCCTTCTCCGTTCTGTTCATGTTCTTCTCTCTCCGACCTCCCAAACGGAAAAATCCCACACTTCCACCCCTCACTTTCAGACTCCTGCACCTGAACATTTATACCAATTGAAACGAGCGTCGCAACTTGGGTTGCGACTTCCTGCTCATCGTCTTCGTAGTTGACCTCTGACATACACGAAAGAATTTGTGCTTACGTCATATTGAGCTTAACTCATGGTCTACGTTTTTTCATTCTTGTCTGTCTGTCTGGCCCTATTTCACAACGATTTACAAACCTACAATTCCGTCAGTCCTTGTATAGTAGGAATCCTCGGGAGATTCCATGAATTCCATCGAGAATTGCCAGAACTGAAGGCGTGTACTATATTTTTATGAAACAGGGCCCTGGTCTAGCGGTTACTTATAGTCTATTGAGCGCCAAGCTTGCCAAGAATTTTCGTTTTAAAATGTTTAGTTAATTTTCACGGATGCTTTGGTAGGGGATAATCAATTTCAAACACAAAATTTTTTGAATGAAAACAAGAAGGTGAACTTTCTACCTTTAAGGCTTAAGCGTCGCTATTCAACGGAACATTCAATGATCTTATTATTTTGGAAAGTATTACAAATAGGCGCAAACTCGAGAAGAACAAATCATACTGAATAACTATAAATAACTGTTCATAATTACTATTAAGATTAGTTACACATCAAGTCAATTCTGACTGCAGATTTTGATTCCCGCCTTTCATATTCTGCTGGCGGGGCCCTCGCCTCTAGATTTTGGGCCTTGTCAGCAGAATTTAAAAGGCGGGAATCAAAATCTTCAGTTAGAATTGACTTGATCTGTATATGAGGCTTGCCGACCAAGAACTAGCTTTAGCCGGTTTAGCTTTAGCGGTCACAAAAAAATTTCTAAAAATTTGGGTTTTGTAAAGTATCGCTTTTTTAATATGATAGAGTAGTGGAGGCCTGGTAGCATAGTCAGTAGTAAGTTCCACCGTGGATTCTCTACTCGATTGGTGACGGGGGTTCGATTCCCCTTGGCGCCACAAAAACTGGAGTGAGGTGTGTGATGTCATGGGAACGGGTACAGTGGTCCTTGGTTCCTTGAGACAGCTGTGAAGAACTGGGGGCTCGCCTGTGTTGTACTATAGTTGTACCCATAGTACTCCTGTACGATGTGGGGTACGTGATCCTCGGACTGTTATCAAGACCGGAGTATAGAAGCTGCCTGCCGAACCTCTGTCCTCTCCACACTACTCCTACCTGACCAGAAGACAGCTAAAGACGAGGGAGAAGATAAGCGAGTTAAGGCAATCAAGGAGGCGTCCAGGCCAGAGACCATACAGAGGCTGATTGCGATGCAAATCCTGGAATGTCTGATAACTGCAGCTACCAGACCCATCTTCAATAGTTAATACCCCATCAACAATTTAACATGTAAAACCACTATAGTCAGATTGGCATTGTAAAGGACTATTGTGGCTTGATAAGCCTCTGGCAATGTCAAAGATAATAAAACAAATTACAAAAAAAATTTAATCTGATAGAGAAAACAAAATGCCAACTCGATTAACGGTATCCGAAGGAGCATTAAAAATATAATAGCGTAACCGACTGCCCCTAGTCCCCTCTAATGCTTTTTATGGCGAGGAATCAAGGGTAAAGTAAGCTAAAGAGGCTCAAGAGAAGATCCATTAAAAGCTAATTCTCTTTAAAGGTTCTGCGCTCTGCTTACGAGAGTTATCAAAAAAGAAAAGATCCCGTCAATTTTAGTCAATTTTTTGAGATTATCATGAAAACCTGGTCGTACTTACAGGGGCATCTTTCAATCAGAATCTGTTTTTTTTAACTTACATTTCGGAATTTTTTTTTGAAGACATGAAGAATGTGCTTGTAGCCTTTTAGATAACTCAGAAATGTTCAGTTTATCAATTTAACTGTTAGTGTAATTAATGCGCTTGATGCAAAAGTTTGCTTTTCGGAAGTTTTTCTATATGTATTCGAGTTTGCCAAATTTTACTTTTTCCATCGACAAATTTTCCAGAAAAGGAAAAAAAACAGGTCTTTACTACTTTTGTTTCTTTTGTCAGTTCCTTCATTTTGTTAAAAAATAATATATATTAGCTCAGAAAGGATTTTGATAAACCTTTTTGTTTATTTCGAGGGTTACTAAGGAAACACAAGCTTTGCGTTGTTTTCAATAATAAAAACATTCTTCGTTTTTAATTACATCTGAATTCTCTAATGTTTTAGGCTGTTACAATATTTTCACCCTTCATTCAAAATTAATTCGTGCCAAAATTCTTGTGTAAGAATTTAAAACAGTTGTTCAGGTTATTTCTTTTCAACTTTTTTTTATTATTTAGACATTTCAAAATGTCAAGCAAAGGAGAGGAAAATAGGTTGCCGCACGGGGTCGAAAGCGAATTGTCTGAGGGAGTTTCAGAATTTCCCACAGATTCCTCATCTTCTGTGATCAGAAAGGTACAGACGATGGTGGCGGATATTCTCCAGCCATTCATGCGTGGAATTGGTCAAAGCAACATTGGTAGAATAGAAATCATGGCTGGAATTTCCAAAGCAGCAGAATCAGAAGGTGAAGCAGGATCAGAAGCTGAAACAGAATCAGAAGCTGAAGCTGATTCTGAATATGAAGACGAGACGAGTTTTGAAGACAAGTCAACCGACCCGAAGCTCAAACTTCCTCTCACATCATCCTCACCTTTTGAATTTCCCCGCGAAAAATTACCACAACTTTATCTACTCAAACAAACACCGAAGGTTGAAGAAGCACCAAAGAGAGGTGAAGTAGGAAAGAGCTGGGTCCCTTGCCGGTTTGCTACTAGTGGATGCAAAGGTAAATTTCCCGCTACCTGAGACGTGTCTGAGTGCAAGCCAAAAATTTAAACAAAGGAAAGTCCGCCCAGGAAGCCGAACGACGGAGTCCTTGAGGCGCTTTTGAAGGAAAAACTGTAGAAATGAAAAAATAAATAAACTAGGAAACAAAACTAAAAAAATGATACATTTCAAAAACCGGCTTGAGAAGCAATTTTGAAAAGAAGATTTTCACGTAAACTTTTGTTTCTCATTCATCATCTTCATTTTCAATTTTCATTGATTCTTCTTCAAATTAAATTCTCAAAACCTTTTTTTCAAGCTTTTACTCAGGAGCAAGCATTTAACAAAATCAAATGAAAGTTTGAATGTAAAAAAAACATGAAAATTTCGAAAGAAAAATTAACAAAACTTTAGTTAGTAAAAAGAGACCACCCAGTAAAAATTGTTTTTCTTTTTTTTCTTAGAAAAAGTGATTCCAGGGAGTGCAGCTGAAAAGTTTCATTGCAAATCCTGTGACTTCCGTCCAATTGACTGCATCATCCCAGGCTGCGGTGCTGAAATTCCGTACCACAGTTTTCCAATTCACCTCCAGAAGCATTTTGTCTACCCCATCTACGGCTCATCCAAATTCACGACCTCGGTTATTATACGCTCAGAAGATTTTACTGCTGGGGGAACCTGGTCACCCAAGTGGCTCAGTTCCGAAGGCCATCACTTCTTCCTCATGTTCCAGCGACATGGGGACCCTGGACTCTGGTCCTCCTGGGTTTGGATGCTGGGGAGCAGAGCAGAGGCAGAAAGATTCTCATGCAGAATTACTATTTTTAAAGGGACAAAGTGCATAAGTGGGCATCACCCTGTTCATTCCATTCGGGTCACTCAGAAGGAAATTTTGAATAGCCGTGGCGGGTGCTTAATGACTTCAGATTCCATGATCAAGCTTGTCACTCGCATTGGAGAGAAAGTCGTCACAGGTAAATTCGCGGTTTGATTCAAAACACTAATAAATGGAGCGCAACGCTGAGCCCACTGACGAACCCCAAATTCTGGCTGCATTTGTAAAGTTGGTGGTTTGGGTATATTTAACATTGTAATTTTTATTAGTTAAACTAATACCTTGTTGGAAACCGAACATGAGATATTATACCGCATAATGAACTTTTTGCTTTTTTCTGAAAATTTTTCGAAAACTTTTTTAAGGACACCGTCGCACATTTTAGCGAAATTTGCTCTCAGTTCGTTGAGTTCCTGAGTTTTTGAAATAGATCATGCTCATTCGAACTTTTGTATACGGTTTTTAAATTTTTGGACTCTTCAATTTTAGTTTCTTAATTTCTTAATTTCCGAGTTTTTTGAATTTTCTTTAAATATAACTTTTACTCGGCTATCAAGCCTATGCATCTGGAATTTTGTTTAACTTTTAGAATAAAATGTTTAAGTTTCAATTTCTTAAGTCTGAGTTTCGAAATTTTGTTTCTAAACGAATAGGCATGCCAGTTCTTCGCACAAGTACATTAGCTTGTCTGTGGGAAACGTGATTTTTTCTTACGAATTTAACTATAGGAAAATTAATTTTTCTCAGATTTGGCTATCAACGTCCATATTATTCCTTTGGAAGTGGAAGATGCATCACTGGCCCAAGAAACCCCAGCGCAGCTTCAATTGAGCGAAACCCTAAGTTCCGTCTGCTCGCAGGCCACCGAGGAGGAAAAGGAAGCCGCCGGATCAAAATTTTCAATTGATTTTGGTTCAGCCATGCGCAGAGTGTCTGTCTTTGTCCAGTCAATCCATGGAAAACTCATTGAGTACTCTGACCCAAGCTGGTTTGCGTC
>JABASM010000598.1:0-20759 GCA_019776545.1 Brachystomella parvula
CAATTTCAAAACGCGTACTGAAACAAAAAGAAAATCGAAGAAACGAACTGTGAAAGTTGGTGAAGACGAAGAGATAATGATGGAGAAAAGGGAAAATGGGGAGGAAAGAGAGAAAAGAAGTGAAAGTGTTCCTCTCGTAAATCCAGCAGAAAAGAATTAGGTAATCCCAAAAAAAATTGAAAACAATGGATAACTGGATCCGAATTTTCATATGAGTCCCAGCAGTAGAAAAAATATGTGTAACGATTTTATTCAAACCTTTGTAACTCAATAGCGTTGTAATAGTTCAGTTTTGTGTTTTTTCGTATATATAAGTTGCAATTTACTAGTAATAATCATATTTAGTAAAATTAATTATTAGTTCGATGATGAATGTCATCTATATGTAAGTAGATGCAAGGAGTTTAGAAGAAAGTTATAGAACAACGTTCCTTCCACCTCACATCATTTTCACTGGCTAATAATTAGTTGAATTAGGAGTAGTGTGTGTAAACCCTGTTCGGAACGGATTGAGATTCCCCTGTCATCAGACCATCTACAATAGTAATTACTGACTAACCTGACATGGAATGTTCACCGGGTCTCTCATCAGAGTAATCTACTGAACAATATTGATTTTAACAATACCCTTTCCCTCATCATAAATTTTTCATACTCCTCACATCAGTTTTTTAATAATTTCGATTCTAGTAAGGGTGTGAGGTAGATGTATAGAATGTTAAAGGACTTCCTCTACATTGAGCCCTTCTTCTGAGGAGTCTCATAGCGCATTATTTATCCTAATATTGTGCGATTGTTAAGTAGAATACGTCGTGCGTAACCCTCCATTCTCATAATTTTCGGATGTCATAATTAATTGTAGTAATAAGTAGTCAGTAGCTGTGGGAATGGCTTTGACTGGACGAAGCAAGAAGCAGAATTAGAAGGAGGACGTAAAAAAAAACTTATTCGAGTAGACTAATAATAGTAGTCTAGGAATTTGGTCAGCATCCCCTCAATTATTGCAAATTCAATGTCAAGGTAAACCAGCAGTTCCTAGAGCAGCTGAAAAGCACATGAAACATCCCCTATGCTCTCAAATTACAAATCTCCGCCAGCTTTATTATCCAGTAATTAAATAACAGTGATAGTTAATTATCTTTAGTGGCTGGCAGTGTTTCTACTTCTCAGTACAGATTAAGTAAGGACAGGACAGGATGAATGGAACGAGGAGATTGTGTGATGCCAAAGCATTGCCTAAGCATCCAAGCAGTTTTTGTAATTTTTGTCAGGGCCTACGCCAGGGCCAGATAAGGACAGATCACATGAAATAGTCTCGGACAAAATATTATAGGAAAAGGCAAAATAAAGCTTAGTTTCTCAGGGTGGGTGGCTTGAAGATTCCTAGCCTCATCTTTAATAAGTTATGAAAGTCAAGCGGTCGTCAGTTAAGTTGGGGTGGAAGGAGCATTAAAAGTAGTGATTGAGTTTTAGCACCTTTCTAGGTCGACTGGTGAAACGTAAGACTATATAAAAGTAATGGAAGGGAATGAAAGTGGATGGAAATTGATGAAATTGGAATTTCATATTTTAACAAGAAGAAAAGGGTTGTTGGATAAAAAAGTCAGAAATTCTGGTGACCTTAGCACGGAAAGATTTTCTCCTTGGAAAAAAATTCTACTACATGAGTTTGAAGGCAATATTTTTCAACAATAATGAAAAAACCTGTTTTATCCTCAAAACAAGAGAGAGAAAAAATAAGGAGAAAGCGAAGGGCGTGAGATCGAGATCCCATCAGAAAATTTATTGAGAGAAAAATGCTTGGAAATAAAACAAAACAAAATTCGACAGCAACCACCCGTGGCTTTCATTCTCTCTCTTCCCACCCTTAGCGGTCACTAATTGTTCTGAAGCCCGTATTTTGTCGGGCTGGGGGTATTTTGACTATGACGAGTCAAGGTTTTGATAATCGATTAGAGAAGAAAAGAACCTCGCCTCTGTGAAACTTGACGGTACCTTCTGGGTTACTAAATACTTGACCTGATTATTGATTTCCTACGAATCAGTCTGCACAGTTCCATCACGATCCTCTCACAGCGTCCCAGCGTTACATATACTAGTTATCAATTTCGGACCGAAATGTTTCCCGGTACTTAATGGGAGGTAACCGAAAAGATTAGAAAGAAAACAAGAGAAAGTGAGAGAGCACTACTGGGTGTGGAGAGTAGTGAGCTGGGTAATCATTCATGATTTCGTGCCATGTCGCTAGACTTCCGTAGGAACTAGGGTGCCAAGAATTGACTACTTCCCTTCATCATACTCTTTTTTTTCAGAATATGCAAGTTTGAATAAAGAAAAATAGGGCTTACTGTTTATAATAGTAAAAGCCGAAGTGAACTAGAGCCCTTAGGAGGAGGGAATCGTTGTTAATTGATTAAAGTAGGAATCACGTAGGTGTGGGCGTCGTTGGCGTCACAATACTCTCAAGAGGCCGAGGAGCCTGTCGCATGTCATTGTGATGGAAGTGTGTCTGATTTTCTCCAATAATAATTATAACCTATAATTTTAGTAGTTAATAACACTACCATGGTTGTAACGGAAATATTGCAAAAACGAGTAGAGACTAGTAATTGAAAACAAGAGTTGGTCGAAAATGTGATTGTTAATCGCTTTTGCTTCTCTCCTCATCTTTTATATAAGCACTAGTAGTAGGTACAGTTGAGGTTTTCCTCCGAATCTAAGAGTGAATCCTGGATCCTGATTATAAACCTTTTTGTATTAACAGTCGTGGGAAAGAAAAGATGAAGCTGGAGAAGGAAGTGATATTAGGAAAAATTGAAAGCTAGACTGGAGAGTGACTAGCTTCTGCTATGGCAATGACTCTGACTCGCAGAATGCGAATGGCTATGGTGACTACTGCTAGAATGTGGATTTTGGGCAGCGGAAGAAGAGGTTGAGACGGGTGTTCCTGGGACGAGACAACCGTTCAGAGTACAAATCAATTTCCTCGAACCTGCCGAATTTCGATGTTCGCACAGCCAAATCCCTTGCCACGTCCCAAGGTTTAGCTTCCCATCACTTATTGGAATTGTCAATGATGAGCTTAGGAGACATGCCTTTACGTGAGCAGGCTAAAACCAAAATTATCACCAGTATAACTATCCGTACCAATCCATTACCAAGGAAAGCTAAACTGATAAAGTTCCTTACCATGTCATCAGGTCCTTCACAAGAATGCTTGTAAGGTAGTCCCTGAAAATAAACACAGCAGGTTAAACATGGCACCGAAGGGGGGGGGGGGGTCAAGCCCTCAATCCCCTTGGAGTAGAAAACGTCGTGACACTAACCTCAGGCACTAATTTGTTAAGCATCATCTCCATGTCATCCCGAACGTCTGGATCCCAGCTTTCGTTCAGAGCCAAACTGGCTGAAGTATGCAATACTGTAATTCAATCAATAAATGAAACCAATTAGAATTTGATAATTTCCTATAGCCAGAAATCCAAAGAGAGTTAAAGGCCATGATTAATTCAGGAGCTCATTACTTTGTAAATGGAAGATACCGACGGTGAAGTTACAGACTTCTGGAACTTGCCGTAAAATTTCCTCAGTGACGAGGTGGATACCTCTGTGCTGTGGTCGAAGGTTGACTTTCTTCTGAAACCACGCACTGCCCACTTGGATCCCTCGACTCGTTGAGGCCATTATCACACAAAACTAACTGTTTCTATTGTTGAAGAGCGATGAATAATCGCTCCTTCCTTCAACACCTGATTTATTTATTGCGAAGTTAACCTTTCCAGGATTACGAAGAAACCGCACTCACCAAGCACGAGATGAGACAGCACCACCATCACTATCCATTCCTTACGCGTCATTATTGTTGAGTCCATTATTGTTGTCACTTTACTTTTCTCCAGCTCACCTCATTAATTTTGAACACTGGAAAAAGTCTTTGAGCAAAAGAAATATCCGGAACAGTCCACAACTGAAAATCCTCTTGAAATTCAGTTATCCAGTACGCGTTCTAGGCTTGGCAGTGAAATCCAGCCAATGCCAAGCTATGCCCCCACTGCGGTCACCTTCAGGGTAAAAACCTGAGCTAACTGAACATTTTTCAAGGCTAGGGTACCACTCAATCCTCATCCGACCTCCATGAAAACTCAGATGAGTTTCACCTGGAATGAGGTCATTCTGACCTGAGCCTTGGCCTGACCTCTCGTAGTACCCTTCTTTTGGAGAAAGTGAAATACCAAAAAGAAAGTGGAGTATTGTATAGTACGGGAAGTGGCGCGTGTAGGTTTTATGATAGGAGTGAAAGTCTTAAATATTGAATAGGAGTATTTAGAATGAGAGTTTTAGCTTTCTCCCCTGGCTTTGATAGTAATAGTAGTAGGAGGGAGGCAGGAGGAGAAAGATGAAAATATAGGAAGAGAAAACGGGTGAAAGGAATGTCTCCGTATTTGGTGAAATCGTAGTAAGTCGTGGGCCTATCGTGGGCCTATCGTGGTCTTGTCCGTGTCCATCACAGACTGCTACTCCTCATGTACGTGGGGCTTCTCAGTGGAAAAGCTTACCCTCTGCCCGTCCTAAAGTCTTTGCCAGAGGATCTTTCTCGCTTTCTCTTCAGCAAATAAGGATTTCTAGAGAAAAGTGGATTTCCAACTTTCACTCTATGCTCCTGCGGAACGGGACGAAGTAGGACTCTCATCTTCTCTCGGGTCTCGGGTATCCCAATCCTACCCCACTGATTTTACAGGAGATGGCACTGAGAAATTCTTCAAATTCCTCTCCACTTTAACTTTCTCCTAAATTGAATTTTTTGGAGAATTGAGGTCGAGGCTTATTGCACCCAATGAATAATTTCAGTCCTACAACCCTCATAGAAGCATAATAAGAGCTAACCTAGTCATGTCTTCTCGGGTATGCTAATCATTAAGGAAAATACAAATCAATACATCACCATATCAACAATGCCTTCTCTGAAACCACAACAAGGAGAAAAGGCTACACCCCCAGCAGCCGATAATGTGGGAGCTTAAAATCATTATTGTAATATTTGAGAAAATGATCCAGCTCCTAGATTTCAAGTATGCTTGACCCAAGTAATGAATTCGTGGAAAAACTTTGTAACTCCCTTGTTCGAGAATATTTGATTAGGCTGGTAAGGCAACCTAATAATTTATTCAAGTAGAGTATTCTACAGTGATAATAAAATATAATCATCTGCAGAATTACTCAGGGACCTTGAAATGCTTCAACAAGGAAACAGCTCCACTCATTCCAATTGTTGGTTTCTACGGGAGTCGCCTTGCTTTAGCTCACGACCTCCGAATGGAAGGATTGATGAAGCTGAACAAAGAGAGGGACTATCCGCTCAAATCTATGCTCGAAGTCCTCGTCAAGTGTTTTCTACAAGATCGTGAACTACTGCTTCGAACAAACTTTTTTAATCAATCTTCTCAGCCTCCAGCTACGGCTCCTCCTGCTAAACCTCGTCGGAAGCAAAGGCGCCCACGCTATTCACACGAGCGTGAGAAGAAATTAATTGGACCTCATTCACGGATCTCAGGATCACCTCATTCATCCTGTCCCAATCCATACTCTCATTCAGAAACTTCCTCAAATGAAGATGCATCTTTTGAGTCCCATTCTCGTCATCATTCTCAAAGAATAAAAAAAGAATTGATCCAAGCTCCAATGAACCCAAGCATGGAGAAACAGTTTTTCCCCAGCAAAACAGAAGAAAAGAGAAAGCTAGAAGTAGGACAGAAAGTCAATGCAATGACTATTTTCTGTCAGAAGCTAAAAGGTAAGAGTAATTTAATGCTCTGTTTAGAGCCCTATAATAATAATATTATAGTAAAAGTACAGAAAGTGAAAGTGGAATGTTTTGGAGAAACTTGGTGTGCAGTCGAGAATTTCATAAAGTTGAGAGAGTGAGTAAAAAGTAATGGAGAAAACAAGAGTATATGGAGCAGCTGGTGGATTGTCGAATGTTGGGCGATGGTCTTGAAGCTCGTCTCTGCTTTCTTCAGGTGAAAGTCTGCACCATTGGCATGTGCGAGCAAGAGAAAAAAGACTAAAGATTATAATCAGATAAAGCTTCCTATCAATTCTCAGTCTGTTTTCACTCAGTCACTCAAATTCACGCGTCCTCCTTACTCTCGAATTTCATCCAATCAAGTGGCTGGTGAAAGTGTTTTTAACTTGTCACCCAAAGTGAAAGTAAATAATGAACCCGATATTTCTTCATCGACGGAGAGGCATGAGTTACTCAAACACTCGCTCACGTAACTACTCATTACCTAGCATGGCATTACCACCTGTACAATTTCTTATCTGCCTAAATGCAGATCATATTTGCTCAATTTTTTACTAGATGCCTCGAAAATCAATAATATTTCATTCTACTTTTTATTTACAGAATCAAAGGTTTTAAGGAATTCTTCTCGAGCATCTCTCTCACTAGACCAAGCAGATGAACTTGATGAGTACGAGCAACAATGTGAACAGCGACCGATCCCCGCAGTCTTTAACCCTATGAGTAATCGTGAGCAGCTTCCGCCGCTATTTACCCCTGTTCTGAATTCCCATGGAATAAAATTTGGGGAGAGAGGTGTTGGTCCCCCAAAGGAACGCAGTCAAAATATGCTCGAGTCCAAGCAAAATTTGCTCGCCGAAGTTTCCTTAAGTCCTGAGGAAAACAACCGACGGATCCGACAACAGGTCCAAGGGGATTCCGCTTCCGCTGCCCTCTCACTTAGCTCTCCTCTTCAAAGCTCACCCAAGAAATCAATATCGGAATCTTCTTCAAAGTCCTCGACAACGGTGACCACTGACCAGGGCTTCAAGATACGAGAAATTGAAAGCTTAAGATCCGGAACAAGTTCAAAGACAACATCAGTCAGCAGTTCAGCTGGAAGGAGACAGGAGTATTTTCTCTCGAAGAGAATAAGTAGCACAGCAGTCAAAACGCTGGATATGGGTACCTGGAAGGAATTGAGGGCAATTGTTCTCGGTGAGCGTGGAATAATGCAAGAGGGTTGGATTGGTCAAGGATTCGCCTTCAGTCACAATATCCCGATCGGGCTCGTCCAGAAAAAGGTTAGAAAGTTTCCTTTGATTTAAATATAGCTCTTATAATTCTTTTCTTATGTATTACAGGGAGGTCCCTGTGGTGTACTGGCGGTTGTCCAAGCCCTTTGCCTCCGGAACTTGATGCTCGGGTCAGAGTTCTGTGATCCTAACGAGCTTCCCTTAAATGACATCGACTTCATGAACCTGTCTGCATATCATAGCAGTGATCTCATGAAAAGTCGCTCTCATGCCCTTATTGCCGCCTTGACGGAGATCCTCTGGAGGGCGGGTGAGGGTGGAGAGATCGAGAGGAACTGCGTAACGGTGGGATGTAGTAGTGGAGGGAATGGGACGTTTGGCCCTGGGACAGAATTACGCATGTTTGATGTTCATGAAGAACTGAGGGATTTCTTGGAGGCTAATTTACATCGCTTTGATGTTATTTCACTCCTCTACTCCGTGGTTTTGACAAGAGGGATTCAAAGGTGAGAAAATTGGGAAGGATTTTGATGATTTTGACTTTAGGCTCAATGTCCTCATACTAACTACAGGGTTCTGGATGACATGGACTTCTCAAATAGTCCTCTACTCGGCCAACATGGGTACTGCACTCAGGAGTTGATGAATCTCCTCACCATTGGCCGAGCCATTTCCAACGCCTTTGACAACGAGATAATTCTTGATGAGAAAGTCCTGAAGGGGATCACGGCGCAGGCAGATATTGGGCTGCTGTCTCTGTTCGAGCATTACAATTCTTGCAGAGTGAGTTACTTAAAGGCATGCCACTCTCAAACAGGAAATAATCAATGCTTTCTCCAGGTCGGCTTTAATTTGAAGAGTCCAAAATTTCCTCTCTGGATTGTTTGCAGTGAAAGTCACTTTTCTCTTCTCTTCTCGGATGACATGAGTCTTACTTCATTAGGCGGAAACGGGATCGTACCGGACAACTTTCACTTGTACTATTCGAGCAAGAGAAAAAAGACTAAAGATTATAATCAGATAAAGCTTCCTATCAATTCTCAGTCTGTTTTCACTCAGTCACTCAAATTCACGCGTCCTCCTTACTCTCGAATTTCATCCAATCATGCAGTGAAAGTCACTTTTCTCTTCTCTTCTCGGATGACATGAGTCTTACTTCATTAGGCGGAAACGGGATCGTACCGGACAACTTTCACTTGTACTATTACGACGGTCTAGCACGTCAGGAGAAGCTCATAATGTTAAGCATACGTAAGTCAGTCTAAAGCTGTAAGTAAATTTTAAGCATGGCAGTTCTGATTCTACTTTGCTTTCCAGGCTCGCCGTCCTCGCCTTCAATCAACCTCTCAAACAACAACATTATCATGAGTCGAGAATCTGCTTCGGGTAGTGGGCTTGATTATGATTTGGTCCCACCCTTGGAAAAATGTATACGAACCAAATGGAGCAATGTAGAGGTGGACTGGAATGGTACAGAACCGATTTTATGAAGAAAAGTGTTTCCTCAGGAAAAGGATTTTTCAGACTATCTAAATTCAATATTGTTATGTAATTGTCTATGAAAAAGTTTTTTGGTCTATTAAAAATTTGAGTGAAACATAAAACCTGTCAAACCTTGAAATATTATTTAAAAAAATTTTGTATACTGTTTTGCATGTTGCCGTTGCTTTGTAGCGTTTTGTTGGTATTAGCTCCAACAAATAAAAATTCGGACAGCAGTAAAATACCATTTTCCGTCTACGCATTTCGTTTTCGGCAGCAGGCACCATTTGTATCGCATCCTAGAACAAATTCTAGCTCAGAAAAGCTCCGCGGGTATTTGAATAAACTTATTACTTAGCTCTGACGCGCAGTCAAAAATAAGCACTTCCGAAACCATTTCGGACGACCCGCTTTCTCCCTCCAGAATAATTTGTTAGGTTATCAAGTTACACTGCTATGATCAGGAAATATTTTACCGGTCCTTCTGAAGCGAAAGGGATGATTAGAAGTGAAAGTAAAGTCGGTAAGGAAAGCGAAAGCTGAAAACTGAGGCCAGAATCCAGTCCTTTCTGAGGGGAGCGGGTGCCAGCAGCATCATTTCTT
Organism: Brachystomella parvula; assembly: GCA_019776545.1. Lineage (NCBI taxonomy): Eukaryota > Metazoa > Arthropoda > Collembola > Poduromorpha > Brachystomellidae > Brachystomella > Brachystomella parvula. Next base: position 9,124 of record JABASM010000598.1, read on the forward strand.
CATACTAAACAATTTATGCTTGATACTTCTATCTTGCAACGTTTCTTGCATTCGTGGGTCAGAGCCTTCATTGCACCCGTATTTAGACAGAAGCACTGCCTGAGCTCTGGGTCGGTAGATCAGATCTTCCCCACCTTCTTATCGTTTCTCTGCCCCTCCACACCTCTAGCGTTGTCATTAGCCTGTACTTCGATCTTCATTTACTTGCGAAAATAAAGTACTAGGTTGCTAAGTTTTTTGCTGAAGCAACGGGTAAGACAAAATTCCTGGGCAGAACTTCTCCGAAAAAGCAAAATCCGCCATTTGAGCCCAGCGAAATTTTTTGCTTGGTAAATCTTAACGACTCGGAAAACCTTATTTATTACTTCAAAAAAACTTTCCCCCGAAGGTGAGCAAAGATTGAACGCTTAATTTGGTTAACTATCCCACCCCAGATAAATGGAAAACTGCCGTGGGAATAATCTTGCATGGAATTTAGCGTAGGAATTCTATGGGAATGATTTCATAGGCCTAAAGCGAAACCATTTACCGAGAAACGGTAAAGGTAAAATTTCTGCTGTTTCTGTTTTCGTTATCGCTTTGATAAACTAAACATAATTGACACAAAAATTGTGTATACTAGATATTATAGTGCTAAATGTTCATAAAATCATCAAAAAATCTTTTCTTTTTCATTTCTTTTGATTATTTCACCAAGCTTCGTGCAACAGCGAGAAAGGCTTTCAAGAAAACTCAGCAAAATCGGAGTTTGACAGCGTTGAGAAGTACTCCCTCAATTTTTCATTGATTTCAGCAGAGTACTTTGGAACTGATTCTGAGAAATCGAAGAGGAAGGAGATAAAACCCTGAAATCAGAAGGACCAGTCAACAACCACCAAATTCATCCCCAGACGATTTAGACAATGTTCATCTGTAGCATCATTTCATATTTCTATGTAAGGCATTATTTGCCCTCTATTCTATAGACTAAGAGGAAATGAAACTAGAAGCGATAGGGGATGCCAAGACGAGACGTTAATAAAATTATTGAAGTCAAGTGCACCATCCTTGATTTCAAGGTTTTAGAGAATTTAGTCCCATTTTCATCTACTCTCCGTCAAGCCAAAGTAGAACATCTTCGTTCCGTTCCTAACATAAACAGAAGGACGCTGTTACTTCTGTGGGGGTGTCAAAGACCTTTACACGCCGCGGACTCGTACGTCAGTTCGAAACTCTGACGACCTTTGTTTTACGCTTTTGAGAAATTGCCCAAAAACTTTCTGCGAATGTGGAACTCATTTGCCAGAAATATGCAGTGTGGAAAAGGACATAAATAGGAGCCCAGACTTTGTCTTAAGACTTCATTGCACTTCTTGTCCAAAAATATAAGCAGCTGTCAAGAAATTCTCTGGAACGTTATTAAAATCGTGAAAAAATGATAGTAAGCTTCTGGACTAGGAATTTTCCTCTGCTCCTTAAAAGGTACCTCTTCCGCTCCGCAGCCGATCCCGCAACGCTCCAATTCCGGAGATTACTCTGTCACGTAAGATTCCTTCCCACTTTCTCATTTTATTAGAAATGCATCTAATCCTGTCTCGAATGGAGTTTTCTGATTTTTTAGTCCGGAGAAGAATTTGTGCTATTTTTTCATTAATAATTGTTGAGACTTCGCAAGACTACTGCGTTTGGGGAAACTTAATTTACCAAAATTGCTAACCCTACTTAAGAACAAGAAAAAGCATTAAGACCTCTCTTGCTTTTTGTATTCTTCATCTGGTGCTTCTGCTTCATGTTAACGTTCAGCATTTATGAAGTCAAGGTATGAGGAGACGCGCGTGTAAACTCCAGGTGAGTCCAGCTCCCGACATCCAATGCCGAACGAAACAATACCTTCTTGTATAGGAGCCCAGACTTTGTCTTAAGACTTCATTGCACTTCTTGTCCAAAAATATAAGCAGCTGTCAAGAAATTCTCTGGAACGTTATTAAAATCGTGAAAAAATGATAGTAAGCTTCTGGATTCTGCTTCATGTTAACGTTCAGCATTTATGAAGTCAAGGTATGAGGAGACGCGCGTGTAAACTCCAGGTGAGTCCAGCTCCCGACATCCAATGCCGAACGAAACAATACCTTCTTGTACCCAAATTCCATCCTCAAAGCAGACGAGTGGTCCACCCCCATCCCCTTCGCAGGCATCCTGTTCTTCATCCCCAGCGCAAAGTGCGGATGAGGGTAGCTTAAATTCAGCCCCAAAATGCTTCCGAAGTTCTTTTTCACATTTCTCATTTCCCCAGAGTGGAACAACAATTTCCTTGAGTCTGATTGAATGTTCTGAATCTAATTTCAAAATTAATTCAATTTGATACACCTTTATTAAAACTTTTACTTTTTACCTTGAGATTTTCTACCCCAGCCTGTAACAACGCATCGTTTGAGGTAGCTTCTTTTGCTTTGCTCGCTGATTTTACCCGCTGCTTTGGGAAGGCAAACAGGAGAAACATTTTCACGAAATTCAGGCAAAATAGGTCGAGCTAGTGAAATGATCCCGATATCATTCTCAAGCGTCCCATTATCAAATTTCGGATGAAGAGAAATTTTATGCACAAGAACCTAGAAAGAAACGGAGAAATAGAAGACTCTTTTTAAAGTATTTTGAAATTCTTCAATACTTCCACATGGGGCAGCGCTTCTGCATTTGTTGAAACGTCCCATTCTCCGGCCCGTACTTTAAGTCTAGGTTTGGGTGAACCATTGGAAGATGCTTGAAGGTAAGGCTGGATGCAATGGGCGGATGTCAGTATTTTCGTGCTGGTTATTAGCGAGCCACCACAAATGTACAAGTCCTCCTTCGCTTCAACAATAGCTACCTGCTCATAAAGATTTTGTTTTCAAGGAATTTACGGATAAAAAAATAGAAAAATTTGTAGCTCACATGCCATGGCCATTCCTTGAACTGAGCAATTGAGTCCAGTTTTGTCGGAACTGACGGTAATCCGCAATTCCGGGTAATATTTTTCTCCACCATCGCAACGCTAGAGTTAGAGTGATCATTGTTGCTGTTGATGCGTTTGCTTGAACTACTAATTGGACTAGGATATTTTGTAATGTTCGTCACAGAACTGACTCGACCATCCGAAGTCAGAATCACAAGCGTCCGGTTGAAGGGGTCTCCAGAGCTTGGGCACAATAGGGCTGCTATGATAAAAGGCAAACTCCATACGAGATTTTGCGTTGGCCCAACCATTTTCAGAACTTAAATGATGCAGAAAATGAGAATTTTAACTAAAGCTATTGAAGTTTTGCCAAAAAGCATGTTTTTTGCATTAATTTGTTTTTTGCAAAAGCATTTATGAGTGAGTGGCATTGGCTTGGTTCTCATTAAATTCAGGTTATGGGAACATTGTGCGTAAGGTTTTATTTTAGTGTGAGATTTTTTTCCTGTGGTTCCGCTACTACAAATTTTATAAAATTAACATTTTTGTTGTGTCGTTTGCTTTAGGCATTTGGACATCCGAGATGCAGTTTTGTCACTTGTTAGAGTACTTCAGGACCAAATGGATAAACTGGAACGTCATGAAGGGCGAGAGCGTCAGCTGGGTGAGCAATTGACCCGCTCGCTATCCACCCTGGAAAAGCGGACTCGGGGAGAAGAAAAAAATATTGAGAACATTGCCTCGTATCTCGGACGAGTTGAAGAGAAAGTCAAGCTCATTCAAGCTACAATAGAAAAGGCAATTAAGCTAGCTAGCACTCTGAGTTTTTGATGGTTTTGATTAAGAGCACTCTGATTCAATTTATTTATAGCAATCCGATGAGCGAAAAGTTGAACATGAGGTCACTGGACTGGAATTTAAAAGTCTCAAGCAGTTAATGGGAGAAAGTGGAAGAGCATCACGAGATTCTGAGAAACTTGAAAAGAAATTGGATCATTTGAGCGAAAAAGTAAGTGTAAAATCTTTTAGTGGATACGGAGAGTGGGGAAAGTTATATTTTATTTTACTCCACTTTCACCCAACACAAAATTTCTTGGTTGAAATTAAGTAAAAGATTTCTACAAGCTTTCGAACACTTAAGGTCCCTAAAATGAACTGTTTATTTTGAGAAACATCACGGTGGCTACAAATTAGAGGCAACTCGTAATTCACAAATATTTCTCATTGACAGATTAACACGCTTCGCGAGGCTGGTGAACGGAATGGAGCAAAGTTTGATAGGTGAAACATCAAAAATAATTCAATAATTTTAAAATGAACCGTTCATCAAAAGCAAAAAAAAAAGAAAAACATAAAAATTTGGAAATTATTTTTGGGTTTAGTTTAATGGAGCTCTGGCGTAGTTCTACCGCTTCTGGCGGTGGCGGCGACTTGAGTGAGACTGTTATACAAGAATTAGCAGAAATTAAGGATGCTTTACTCAAGACTGCGGAGCTGGAGAGTCAGCTTCTTTCCTCCAAACTTTCATCGAATGGCCAATCAGAGTGGCAAGGGGAACTCATGGAATCAATGGACTCTCAGAAGAAGCAATTAGCACTTCTCGAAGAGGAAATTGGGAAAGCCCTGGGTCTTTTAGGAGAAATGACAAAGTCCGCTTCTGGATTGCAACAGGTTTTAGGAGAGCTCGAAAAGGATACTGCCCAGGGGTTTGAGGTTCTCGGGTCACAGGTGGGCCTTCTCAAGGAGGAGTCCAGGACCGTTGGAAATCAAAGTGCCACCTCGGCTGACATTGATGAAAAGCTGAGCAGGGTCCAGGAAATACTCCGTAGTGGTCAGAAACACTTGGAAGGAAAAGTGAAAGAAGCTGAAACCGCAGTGGAGACTCTGTATTCCAAAATGGAAAGTGGATATGGCCAACTTGCCAAGGAGCTCAAAGGGCTCTCCAATGTTGAGAGTGTACTCTTGGATACCGGAGACAGTGTACTCGATACCAAGAGAAGGCTCGAGTATGGGGTTCAGCAGATAATGGGGGAACTGAACACACAACTCAAGGAGTATACAAGCAACTTGAATAATTCTCTGCAGCATCGGTAATCCTTCCTACTGTTTATGTGCATGTTCCAACAATTTTTTGACCGGAGAAAGTTTTTCAATTTTTTTAAATTCAAATGACCCATATTTCGGACTTCTTTTAACAAGACTACTGCAGCAGTCGATACGCTAAGGTTAAAGCTAAATCAGAAAAAACTTTTTGAAACAGCGATGAAGTGAATTTCAAAAAGGTGAAATACTTTCTCTGGTCAGCAAATTGTTGGAACACGCTGTAACAGACAGAGACTGACTCCAGCTTTCTTCTGCAGGTTTGACGGCCTTGCCACGGCAGTCCTTGGAAACCAGAGCAGAGCAATTACAAACCTCACTTCGAGGATGGAGGAGGATATTACTCTGGTTTGGAAGCAAATCGGGACGCTTTACCAAGAAATGTCGAGAAGTGCTAATCTCCTCGACACAATCCACTCCCAAACATCCAAATACGTCAACAATAGTTTGGATACCATGTCTTCCATGGATGGGAAAGTTGGGCAGATTACAAATAGAATGGGAGAGGTAGATGACAATTTGAATTATCTGCTCGGCCGGATGTCACTTGTTGTCCAGGAATTCAATATGATAAAGAGTGGACTTGGGGAGGCTCTAGTCTCTCTCAAAGACAGTTTCAATGAGCTTCAGGATATTGAAAAAATTGAGAGGAAAGCATCCGGAGAAAGCGTGTCGGAGAGTGTAAACTCAATATGATCCTGAGACCCACCTTATTCAGCGATACTCTACTACGTGCCGAGAATGAAATAATATTGTAGTTATCAGTTGGGATAAGAACTGCTTCTTAATTTAACAGCTAGACTACAGCCTAAACCTATTTAATATTTAAGTCTGAGTGTATAAGTTCTCAACACTGGTCACTATGCCTGCCCTCCCTACCAAATGGTATACAACACCCTCATTTCAGTCATGGAAAACCCATGACTTCAAATAATAATAAAAAGTAATAATTACTTAACTAGGCATGTACGATTGATTAAGTTTTGAGATCCTAAACAGAAATAACAGAAGAAAAAAAAAATATAATTTCATAAATTATTCTTAAGTTGAGTAAAGCGTGTGAAAAATAAATTATAATTTTCTCATCATCAGATCAAGACTCTACTGCTTGTTCTCCCCTTAAGGCGGAATGTCACAAAATGCATTTTGAAAAAATGGTATGAGAAACGGAGAAATGATCCATACACCCTTTGGCTTCTAGCTTCGTTGTATGGTTACACTAACATTTAGATAAAATACCCGCAACTGAAGTCCGAATACATTTCCGTTGACTTTCCACAACTCATCTCCTGAGTGAATCCAACCATTTGCCGAAGTAGACCTTTCACCCTAAAACCACCCGCATCATTAAACTCTGTTCTCAACATTTTCCTATTTCAACTTATCATTATTTTTCTTTTCCAGGGAAACTTACCTATGGTCATGGCTTAGAGAGTTTGAAACTGAATGTTCCAGGTCATGGAATGGAAGCGTGCTTGCTGAGCACTGGGACTATAAAATTGTGAAACGGGTCGTCGATTACGTGGTTTTGGTTTTTTTCTTTTATTTTTTTCTTATTTACCTGGCCGTATGAAATGAAGAAAAGGGCATTAGCACCGAAATCCTGGAGTGAAGGTAGGGGTGCCGGGTTAAGCTGAAGTGACTTGAAAGCATCAAATGCAGCTTGAATTCCACCAAGATGAAGGAGCGTGCTCAGGGATGTTCGCTCAATGTAAGCGTCATCTTCCAATCTAATGCTGGTGAAGAAGGATGAGAGACAGACTCGCTTGGACTCAATCTGCCAGTAAATTAGGAGGAAAATTGGTTTTTTTTGCTTAGAAGTAATTCGAGGTCCAAACTTACCAAGGCTCGGCTTTCTTCAACTTTTGGATCATGGAGAGGCATAAGTCCTCCGTTTGCAAGAAACAAACCTAGTTCCGGACCAAAGGCTGATGCGATGCCCTCGCCTAATTGAACACCAATCCAACCATAGAGTATAGGACTAGGGAATCATAGGAAAGAGTATATTAAGCCCATTCTTGGAAGCGAGTGAACTCAAAGGGTAATAACGACAGTGTAAACTCACAGATGACTGTTGTCGGGCTGAAGTGCCAAACTTTGCAAGACAGACTCCGGAACGACAATCTTATTTGCAGATGGAATGAAGGTGATGGAGAAAAATGAGTCAGCTAAAGCCCACAACGTGGTAGTGTCCTTGGCAAGGGAGGCTAGATGTACTTGATCTTGTTTCAGCTTAAAGCTCGTCGCTGAGATCACATTGGTAAAGAAAAAGTCCGACTGGGCCACGACAGGGAGGTAGATGTCAACAAGAACAGAATTATTCTGGATTGGCGTCCCAATTTGGATCCCCATTAGACGAAGCTAAGCATTTTCAAAAAACGGTGAGTTATTCCCTTTGTAGAAACGAAAAACGTGAGTGGCACTAACCTTGTCAATAGCAAACTTTCTCCAAGGCTCGCTTATTCCAGAGGACTCACTCAACCGGTTGCTGAGAGCTCCTTTGATTTTTTCGAACATGACTTCAATCTGTAAAAAAGTTTAAAACTTCAAAATTCCATTCCATCCATTCCTAACTTTCAAGCAAAATTTCTTTGGCTATTGAAAAAAAAATGACCGTTCCAATTAGACTCAAAAACGAAGTTCTCAATACTTTGTGCCAAATTTTTTTAGAAAGCGAGCTTTCTCCGCGTTACTTTGAGTCAAGTTCAATTGATTACTTTTTCTTTCTTTTCCTCCCGGGCCTGGGAGTTTTCTGAAAGGAGCCCGTTAATGGCATGTGGAAAGAATTTGATGGTCTGGTCGACACAGTATTCCCATCTGGGAAGCGGGCTTAGTCTTCCTAATGAAATCAACAAAATAAAATTGCTTCAGATAACAGGCTTCTTTTCACGTTAAGCCAAAAAAAAATATTTGCTATTACCCGTTGTTTCCGTTTGAAATATTTGGTACTGATTTCTAAACGGAGTATGGAGGTATACGGAATATTTAAAGGTAAGCTGCCACATAAGGTAATTATTCAGGACCCTGAAAAAATAAAGTAGGTAAACAGAAATACGAAAATAGTGAAAAACTGTTCCGTTCCGAAGAGCACGTATAAGAGCAAGACCCTATGAACTCACACAGGGTCAGTCGCAGATATGACGTTGGAAATGTCCTCCAAATACTTGATAGACGGTACAAGCACCTCTGTTAAGTCATTTACTTGACCCTGTGGAAAAAGTCCTTTGAGAAGATCATCCCAGAAAATCTAAAAGCCAATTAGAGATTGATTAGGATTCTAATGGTAATGCGATAAAGAAAGCCTCAGTCTCACTGTGTTAGACTTTAATTTGAGCTGGGATACTGAGATGACGTGGAAATTGGATATTGGGTCCGTGAGATTGGATGAGTCTGGGGTAATCCGAGCGATCCGCTTCTCATACTCAAAAATATCTTCAGCAAACTTAATTGCTGCATCACTGGTTGCTCCCAGGAGCTGGACTACGTATTTGGCGTAGTAATGAAAAGATGTGGCCACCTGGAAATTATAGAAATCAGTTAAGCCAAAAGGAATACGCCCAAAACCTGACACTCATCAAACCGCTATAACGGACTCATGCACTGCCTCTACTACTCATAACCGGAATGGCGTGGGGTAACATCGTGACGAGTTAAGACAGAACTAAGCGAGAGTGTTAGTTGAAGAAGATGGAATTGACAGTACATTTATTGGGAGCTCAATTTCGGAATTGTCTGTTTGGTTCCTGCAAATTCGGGAACAAATGATTCTTCTCAAGAACGCCTAAAAGTGTTTCTGGATTTTAGCATTACGAGTCGTTCCCATGAGGTATGAATTAAAAGAATGGGAGGGCAATCTATAAAGGGGATAAGCTAAAAAGCACTCACCGCGTCTCGTTGTTTAAAGTAATAAGACTTATCCGGAAGACTGAGACCAGCTGGAACTATCTGCTCAGAATAAATAGGATTCAGTACAACGTAAACTTAAAATGAGCCAATGAGGTGCTGAGATCTTTTTTTGTACCTTAATCATGCTTCTACTGGGTGTTCTTGGATCCGCTACAACTTTTATTTGAAAGAACGGGGAAATCCGGTAGTCGCCATGAAGGGCTTTCAAAGTCCGTCGGAAATTAAACTGATTAGGTCTAAAAGTTCTCAAGACTTCCCATCCGCCTGCCAAAGCGTCAAACAGAACAAAATAGAAATCAGATATACATTTATTGGAACTGGTCAGTAGCCTTACCCAGCGGTTCGATGATATTTTTTAGACCTCGATCTTTGTCTATTTCAATATACTCCAGACCCATGCAACTTTCATAAAATGTCTTAACTTTCAGATCCACTGAGTTCGCTTCATCACGAACTGCCAGAGTATTAATCAGTGTCCGAATTTTCTCCTTAACTGAAAAAAGAAAATGTATTTTATTACGCTTTACAATTTTTGGCTGAAATTGCTGACCGATAAATTCTACCGCATTACAAAAAAAAAAAAAACATTTTTGATGCTTGAGGAAGTCAATTGTATTACGCGCATAACTAGGATTTTGCTGATTCTTGAGTTTCCTGGCTAGCGCTTATAGCCGCTTCCGGTAGAACATGCTGAGGGGAAATAAATAATTCTAACCTCGCATTTCCTCCACCATCCTAGAGCTCCAATGGCTCTTGCTCTTTGGGATCTGATTCTCCCTGAGCCATCCCCCACAAGAAAATTCCCAAAAATCGTCACAGGGTTCGACGCTTTGATTTATGCTCCTCAGTAGCTGCCAAATCAAAAAAAAAATATTACTTTAATAATTTAAAAATCTACTTCCAAAATTTTACCTGTGAGGCAAGAAAATGACAGCCGGCAGTCTGACACACGTTTCCTGAGTATGAACTGGGCCAGGTTGCAAATAAGAGAATAAGGAAAACTAGGAGAATGAAGATAATTATTCCGCAGACGATGAGGTAGATTAAGCCTCTTTTAGGGGTAAGGCGACACTTATGAGCACAACTTGCCAACCGATCAATTTTTCCATCTTGAGGGTGAGGTTCCGAGTCCACCATGTCAAGGTCTGTCTCAAACCTGGCAATGGGCTCTCTGTATCGTGGCTTGAGTGGGGCTACTTCTTCTGATGTTCCTGGACCAGAGGGTCTCCCAGCCCCAGTCTTTTCCAGAAGCCCATTCCCCGACGCATTTTTATTAGAAACCACTTCATCCATTACTATATTCGAAGCCTAGTAATTTAGAGATGAAAATTGAGCACTTCACATTCTCTCCGCTGCCAAAGTAAAATCTTAGACGGCGGGGTCTTAATTCCCTAGGGCAAACTGTGTAACAAATTCCAACCTTCAGCACTTTTTCCACCACCTGAAGAGAAACAAGAAATAAATTAAAGTGAATTCAATGATTTATTCTGGAATTCTTTAACCAAGTGAAACCACGCAGTCTGGCAGCGCTTCTAAAAAGAAATTCTGAGGGTTTGCAATGAATAATGTGGTTCCTTCTCGCATGGGAAATTAAATTACTCTCCTGTTCAAATAGGAACTAAAGAAGTAAAAGAGGCCTCGACGTTTTCACATAGAAAAACGTCTTCATCTTCACCACTCTTCAATTCCTTTACTTACTTATTAATAGGTTCCCTCCTATGTATCGATAGGCGTTAAAATTCCTTTTCTCCCCTTTGAATTTGAAAAATCAAAAGAAAAGAGTGCAAACACCTTTCTTCAGAAATTTGATGCTTCTTTTTTTCCTTCCCTACTGTGCTCAGTTCCTGTCTTCCAACCACCCGGCGTTTCAACCAACAAAAGAAATACTCTGCGAATAAAAAAACTTGAGCCTGGCAAACTACTAATCAAAGATTCAGGAAAATGAGACTGCCAGTCTATCAAAGAACTATGAGGCTTATCGTTGGGAGAGAAGGAGGTGGATATTTTAATATTTTGGATGGGGATGGTCGGTCTGTTGATGATGATGTAATAAATGAAAGATCTATAGATTGTTCTACTCATACTTCCAGTGGACTTGGAAGGCAGAGTCCTAGCTACACACCGATACACCCCCATGCCCCATATCTAAAGAATCATACAACCCCCTTTTGCAACAATGCGATCTCTAGCTTTACCTGTCCAGCCAACTGACTCATTTCAATGGGATGACTAAGGCCTAAAAAATGTTGTAGTAAAAGAAGCCAAGGGATGCTAGGGACTTTCTTCCCTCTTCTCAAAAGGTGAGTGTACCTGCGTAATAAACAAGAATACTCCCTCACCTTGAGTGAGGCTGATTCAGAATCTTGATTTTTTTTCTTAAATAGCATGCATAGTAAAATAAAAACATGCTGTCACCGCTGGATTTTTTTAGTTAGATTTTTATTTTTATTTTTTCATCAATACACACCTGCCTTGGTCACACCTGTGAGGAGGGTGAGCAAAGACCGAAGGGGGAAGTCATGTCTATTCGAATTTCATAGTGAGAAAAACATGAAACATTTATTTGATTAAACCTTCGTTCGCCTTTCCCCAATTCCCAGCCGAACGCCAGTTTAAAAAAGAAAGGAGAAAATCTGATGATCTTTGGTAAACAACAACAATAAACCGGCAAACCGGATGTATGGAATAGCGCGAGTGAACCGGGTATACCGGGTGTAAA
>JABASM010000599.1:713-20747 GCA_019776545.1 Brachystomella parvula
GCTTGATTCCGCTATTTTGCTGTTCCTGCTTACGAGTTCATGTCTCTGTCCATCCTCATCCTAATCCACGGTACAAAGAAATTCACAATTAAATATTTCTCCGAAAACAAAAACTTTCACTCTCTGCTTTCACTTTTTCTTTGGAGCAAAGCCAGTAGTAGTCTTAATTTCTCTGGCCCTTTCTTCCGTTTCATTCAGGAAACTGAGGCAGAGAAAACTATGCAGGGAGTAGAAGTCGTTAAAAAGTTTAAAATTCTTTTGAAAATGTCGAATAAATTGGGTAACCCCTATTCTTCCCCCTTTCACTTTCACCCTCCTTCCCCGTTCTTTTTTTTTTAATTTATGGCAAGTCACGGCTTAATTATTTTTGAACTCGTTTCCTTAAACTGAGATTTCAATTACATATCATGATAAATGATTGGAAGGCATCAATGTTGAGTTCAGCGGGGGCAAAGCGCAGAGGGCTTGATACAAAATTCAAAAAAAATACCGTGATGATGACTAGCTAAGTTTAGAATTTAGTCAAACGGGAATTAATCCAGGAGTTGAGAAGGCTTCGGATTTCTAATTCTAAAAATGGAGGTGGTGTATTATAAGCAGTGGGCCGAGGACAAAAGTGAAGAAGGGTGATAAGCGGAGGGTGTTTTGGCTATCCAGCCCAAAATAAAAGGTGACGTCTCAATTGAAGAGTCAGTCGATGACAAATGATCACGAGCCGTGGATCATTCTGTCTATTTTTGGGAGGCATGGACACAAGAATACTCTCAAATTGAAAAGTTCAGTCTCTTCACCCTCTTCTGCCTCACAGAGCATCCAATTTCACCAAATCAAAATTATTACATTGAGAAAAAAAAAGATAGTAAAGTACCAGGGAAAATCTGAGTCACAAAAGTTAAGTTTGGAAATACTTTTGCTTACTATGAGCTCATTGTTCAATGTTGAATTGAATGAAAACGAAGGGGGGGGGGGGTTGAGGCAGGACAATGGATGGAAACTCTCAATAGTAACTTTAGAAGAATTCAATGCTCCAACTTTGATTCGATTCACACTCAATCAACACTTCTGAATGAGAGCCCTTCTCAGGTATGCAATTTAAAGCCTCCTGCTGCGTCTTCTGAAGAGGAGGGGACACCCAGTCTCACCTTTCAACGCACCCTTGTTAACACTTGAGAAAAGTAATTCTTTTTTAACAGGGTTTCTTCAAGCTTCTGAACTTATTCAATAAAAATTTTAAATTGAGAAGGAAAAGTCAAGATTCTTAGAGCTACTCCACCCCCTTCGAAGAAAGTTCTGAGTCCCTTCAAACCCGTGGTTCGGAAAGCGTGGAGTAACCACTGGTTCAAACCATCCTGAAAAATTTCCTCATAAATTCTGTTGATTTTAATTTTTAATAAAGAATATACGGCAGTAATCGCAGAAAGGGAGCAACTTTAGTCGTTTTCCTCAGCCGGCTTGCACTCAAACAACCGAAAACTCTCATTTTTTAATCAAAAAGCCCCAAAAGGTGGCTGAATTTCGTTGAATGAATTGTTTTTATATGGAGCAATAAAAAAAAGATGAAAAACGATTTAATTGAGGAGCACCACCTTAAGTATTTTAACCACCAGAAAAATACCACAGAAGTGGACGGGGTACCACTACCACCAGAACCACCGCACGGTGGTTAGCCTTAAAAAAATACTCACTAGGTCAATACCAAATCCAGTGGGAAAGGTGTGGTGGGAAACAAGTGAAGGTCGTTCACCATGTGGAACCGCTCTTTTGGTTATGGCAGATTCGGATGAAGAGTCAAAGTATAGGGTTCCAAGCTCTCCTCTCCAAGACACCCACACCCACCCCCATTCAAGGAATCCAACAATGCCAACTGGACAATGGACAAAAGAAGCAGAGTTTTGAGCAAATATTTCACATTGTAGTGGTTTCCAATGCTTTTAAATGTATTGTGATCCTCAAATATCTCTTACAAAAGAGATCCAGATCATTCCCACGCAATTGCAAATTGGGCTAAGGCAGTCGTACTCTTTACATGATTTCAGGCAATATAAAAAATATCAAGCAAAATATTCTCCAGAATTTTGTTTTTGATTTCAGAATTTTTTAAATTCTCTCTTTTTATTAGGAGATGAAAATCCTCAGGGGGACTTCTTCCTTTCCTTCGTCAGTTCTAATTTGACAGGCTTTGATTTTGATCCTAGGGCGATCGCATCACACTGCTACCGGTTTAAGAGCCCATGAATAATTTTTGGACTGTTGCTCCAGCTCCCCTGATTTTTTTTTCTCCGGTATAATCAAAAGGTTAATCCCGTTTCATTGGAAATAAACTGTCAATCAAAAGTTCTAAGCCTTCCCGTCATCTCCCCTGGCACTCCCCTTGTTCACTGCTTCAGGCTCAATGAGCCATAATTCAATGCAAAAGTTAACAGTTACAAAAGCGGTTAGTGGAAAACTTGCTCAGGTATAAAATACTACGGAGAAAGTTCAAGCTCGGGAGGCTGCTTCCCCTTAATTTGTAGTGAAAGTGACTTTCCACTGGATCTTTCCACCTCCGAAAATCCAAGCTGATCCAGATTTACCTCCGACTCAGAAAATCCGAGTTTGATGAGGACCCCAGGAGGAGAAGGGGGATTCTTTAATCCCCTCATTATTATTAAACTTCCTCAACTCATCCATCCTGGATCCCCAGCACACACGCACGACAGGCAGCGCTTGCCCTCCCCCGTGCTCATCCTATTCTCAAAAGAAAAAGTATTAGTTACAGGGAGTAATAACGAGGAAGGAGGGTTGACCTCATTGACATCTGGTTACCCGAAAATGCTCAACCGAAAATGTGGCCATGCTCCGAGACCCAAGAGCTGAGGGAAAGAGGGTCAACCAAGAGAGTCCCGCATTCCTCAGCAAGGGAAGATGAAAAAGAGTTCCAGACTGGAATTTATTAGATGGGGCTGAGTTGAACAGAATTCGGGAAGCCGAGCCGGGAGCACGTTCACATTTCTCTTCTCTCTTCTTCTCTACTTTCTCTCCTTTTGTTCATTATTACTTTCACTCCCATCATTAAAAGAAGAGGCCCCATGCCGACTTTCACTCTGCTCTCTCAACCAATGAGAAGAATTTTAGGGGTTTCCAAAGACAAACCATGAGCCGCTCTCCCCTCTTTCACTGAATTCTCGCTCCATTCATCGCTATACTTCCGAATTCAAATTCTTCTTATATGAACAGAAAATCTAGCCCCATTTCTTTTTATCTAACTCATAGGGATCTTCTGTAAGATTGATTAGTAGGGTCATTCCTCCGTTTGCTTTTTCAAAAATTTGCATTGCATTAAATTAAAGCAAATATTTAGGAATCGATCTATTAGGTGATTGTGTCAGGGTGATCATGTGCACCAACTGAAAATCTCGCCTTTCTCTGTCAACAATCCAAATTTAACAATGGAAAAGGGTTCAGTTGACACAAAGAATTATGGAGGAAAGAAACGAGGGCGATCATCATCCAGTTCCTAAAAAGTAAAGAATAAAAAGACATCATCCAGATCATTCCAACTGATTTTTTAACACTTTCACTAACAGCGTCCCTCGGCCTTTCTCTAATCAAGACTTTTTTCCCACGGGAATCATAGCCGGAATAACTTTATAAGAAGAAAACTCGTGGTAAAAACGCGGCCTACATCTTCATTTTCTAAAAAAAAAGCAGGATTCAAGAAGTTTACAACTTAAACGTTTATTCAAATTTCAGCTTCACTAGTAGTAATTTACCTCATCAATATTCCATTCATTAACGTAACAAATAGAAGTTCTGGAATTTCCAAAATCCAAAATAACAAAGAAAAATTAATTTCCTAATTCTTAGTAGCTGATTAATGGATTAGCTGTCATCATTCAAAACTGATTCATAAAAATGCTTGTTTAAAAAACATGAAAATCAGTTCACTGTCACATGGAATTCTTAAGTTGAGATCAGTAGTGTTAGTTTTTAAATCTGTATTCTCCAATCACATACATGCTTCAGTATGCATTGACTCTAATTACGGATTGACTTGTTCTCTTGGTTAACTTAAAAATAGGTGGGTTAATAAATAAAACTGAGGTGGAGGTATCAAACGAAAGTTCAGAATTAATTGGAAAAAGTCCAAGAAAATTAAGAAAAGGAAAGGTTTGAACTTCTTAAGTAATTCTCCTATTCCAGTCTTGTCCCAATTAATTTCTCATTAGGAAAAATGTTAAGAACCCTACCTTAGAATAAAAATGTCTTATACAAGCACAAAAGCTTGGACGGAATGTTAGATGCACCAGTAAAACTGTAGCAAGCAAAATTTTGCGTAGTATAACCTGATTATTTACCAATTTACAAAAATGAAACATGCAAAGTTTTTAAACCGACCAGTAATGAGAGGAAAATAAACTTAAGGAATCAGGAGACAAGTCCAGCTTGACCCTAATTAATTAAGTTTGGAAGTGTTAGCTCGATTAACTGCATCAGTCGAATCATCCCTGGCTCTATTCAATCAATGTTCGAGAGGAGAATCTGGAGTTCACGGAATGCATGACCAGGCTTTCCTTGGACCGTCTGCCTCTTGAGCACAAATGATCGGATGTTGACCAAATGCTTGTAGCATTCAAGACTCTTACTATACCTGAAATAAAACCAAAGAAAAAATGAAATTAAAATATTTTATTGAATCTTGAATGCGCTGAGACGGGGGCTCAGGGTTAACTACATTAGAGATTAACTACTCGTTACAAGAAAAGTTTTTTTTCTTCCTTCTTCAAATTAAGTGGATTGAAACCCATATAGATTCATTCACGTAAGAAGTTTTCTAAGGATTACTCAGTCCTCCAAACTCCTTCCACAAAGAGGACAAGATGAAATGTAAACAGAGGAAGAAAAGTAAAGTGAAAATTTCCATGAGAATGGTTGTGAGTGAATGAAAGTAGCGTGGGAGACGATAGTCGTTTTATCTTCTTAAGGAGCTTAGGGCTTAAGAGGGGGCTTCTGCTGGGAATAAGAAGACTATTAGGAGGATTACAGGTAAGAAGATCATCATCATCATGATCAGATCATTTTTTTTTCTTCCTTTCTAATAATCACTCCAACTACTACTCATTCATAGTTATAAGAGGAAACAAGTTCCCGTGTCGTTATCGTCGTCGGAGAGCGACATACGGCCAAGGGTCCGGAGAAAGGGGACCCTTTGAACTCAAAATAAACATTATGAAAGTTCATGTTCATGGAAGACCCCGCTTCTACTCTCCCTAGAAATCAAGGAGCATTAAAAAAGCCGACAAGATTCATCGTCCGAACAGAGCTCTCTTCCATCATGGTCCCCTCTTATAATCTTTTCTCCTTATCATCACCAAACACGACATGGATATCCAAGTTTTATCTGATTGTCCCCAATTCCTCATCCCTGTCGAGACGTATATACACAAACAAGAAGGGCTTAAAGACCCCCTCTGCTCATTGCTAAAAAACTTTGAATCAATGGAAAATGGAAGTGAAGTAATGGTGCTATGCGAGTCTCTTTGCCGCTCGATTTTTGTCAAAGTGCCGACATTTAGCCAGCCGAAAAATTTAGAAGTAAACAAACCAGCCTCCTTTTTTCCGGTTCTCTCCTCCTAGTGACGATGAACAAATTGTAAATGACAAGCAGGGTGAAAGCCTAAACAAAATGGGGTAAAATTATAGGTTTCGTATGTGTAAAATCCTGCAGTATTTCTGCTTTAAGAATTGCCTGGTACGGCTTTAAGAATCTGACGGTCTTCACACTTAAATTTTATTTGCGTTGTGGAATAGAATTTATGATAGGCAGTCGTCAATTCGACGGACATGGTGACAGGTATTTAGCAGGGAACAGCTTGTGCAGACCTATTACAGAAGAACCGTCACCGGTCCCGTTCTCACGCGACAGTGATAAAAGGAAGGAGAAAGCAGTAAACGTACAGTAGTAAATTGGAGATAATAAAAGGAGCGGTGCTAAGATGACCAGATCACGCAAAGGTAGTTCCTTAAGTACCGAAAAACCAAATTTCTGGGAAAGGAGCAAGAAGCGGTCATGGTTTCACCTTTAAAATTAGGCTAGCCCTCTCTCCCCTTCCATATAATTATTTGTATATTATATATTTTGAAGAAAACAAATGCTAAGTAGAATGCTCCTACCCGCAATTCCATTAAGAAATTACAAGGAAACCTCACTAAAAACCTCTGGACCACCGCCCTCCTGATTTCACCTACCCATGAATTGCGGTTTCCCCGACAAAATATAGAGACACATGGAAATTCGGGAGTTTCCAAGAAATCCGGAAACTCAAAAATTAACCACAACAAGGTAAAAAAAAAAATATAGTTTGCGGTATATTTTCCTTCCTCCTATTTTCAATGGCAATGATAACAATACCAAATTTATCAGTAAACTACTTTTGACCACTTACCGCTCTTCACGAGAAATGTCAACTCCGACGTTTTGAATAGGACTCTCAATATTTGTCTTGATAACAGTTCCGAAATTCTTTAGAATCAGTCTCAATGAATTGCACCCAACGAGCATGTGCCTGAAAATGTACAAGAACACAAAAATTAAAATTTGGAAAATCAGATAAAAAGCAAAATTCATCACAAATATATATGGAATTCTAAGGAGCTGATTTTCACTCATCTTTCACGTTTTTTTGAGGAGGAGGTGCGGAGAGGAGGTGAGGAGGATATAAGGAGTTAGAGAGGAGGTCTATTTCCTCCTCCTCATTCCCCCTGGCACCTCCTCAAAAAAAGGGAACGGTAGAAGAGGACTTCGAAATCTTTTAGAAAATCCCTGACGTCGCCTACACCCGAGATGACCACACTTAACAATTATCTTGTTTTCTTTAAATCCATTCTTAAGAGCCTTTAAGAATCTCACTGTTAGATCGAGCGAAAGAAAAATTGTGCAGAACAATTTGAAACAGATCCACCTAGAAGTTTCTAAATAATGCATTAAACCCATCTTAACATTTTCATCCCTCAAATCACCCAGGTTATTAATCTGCTCAGGTCTAGGCAAAAGGTAAGCTAAAATTGAAGAGGCTTATTTTCATACTCCGCTACAGCTAAAAACATTATTTCCAAAGCACCGTTCTTTGAGGGCTTTTCATCTAAATCGCCTTATAGCCGCCCTCGAGCATTGCAACCCTCTTTTAACAATGAGCTTAAAATTTATGACTCTCGATATACAACCATATCCAACTGACATGTTGTTTCAACAAAAGCACTTTCTTCCATATTTCACAATTCGGACGGGGTGTAAAAACGGTAGTTGCCTGATACAAGCCTATCAAGCAAGGCCAAAGAAAAATTATAAATTTTTTGGAGTATGGAGCAGTAAAATAATGGGAGTCGGAACAGGAACCCACCCGGGAACTTTTTATTTATTCTCCGGTAGGTCCAAAAGCACACACACACACCGAAAGAACTACTCATGATCTCAAAAAACTGACAAATGGGGGCGATTAACATCTTCATCTCTTGAAACTGAATATTTTTTCAGAAAAGGAAAAACATAATGGCTGCTTTAGATATGGCCTCTCTGAGCATTAGCTAAAATTTCATATTTGACATCAAGAGAACGACCCCTACGCCCTTAGTAAAATAGAAAATGAAAAAAAAATTGGAGTAAAAATTGTCAGGGTTGGGACCATTAGCCTCGGCCCTCGATCTCGTCACGGTTTCCTCCCTCGTTTATATTCCAGTCACTCCGAACACAAGTGAATTTCCTGTGAGATTTCGTGGGCCAAAATGGAAATTCAGCCCTTTATCCTACGTTCCTCTTTCCTTTATGAGAGACTAGCATGAGAGTGAATAAGGGAGGCAGATAGGATAATTAGATAAATGATGTTGATTGACAAGAAGGGTTGGACTTCCACGCTTATTTTGGTAGGGGTGCCCTAGTGGGCGTTCTCCAAGGGAGACAAAACCCGAATCCTCATCCCTCCAACTACCCAATGACGACAATTTCTCAGGAAATACGGAGAGATGGAACAATGAATAATCTAGAAAAAATCATAAAAAGAAATCCGAGGAACCACCCG
Source organism: Brachystomella parvula (assembly GCA_019776545.1). NCBI lineage: Eukaryota > Metazoa > Arthropoda > Collembola > Poduromorpha > Brachystomellidae > Brachystomella > Brachystomella parvula. Next base: position 8,768 of record JABASM010000599.1, read on the forward strand.
AGCTCTAAATCAACAAAAGTAATATCAAGAGGGCTACTTCTAGAAAACGTATAACCCCACCAAACAACCACCCCACAAACCAACTTTATACTATCCTAGCTACCACTACCACCACGGATTATTACCCGTCAAACTCTGCTACCCTCGAAAAAAAAAAACTACTCCCGGCAAAATAGGAATTATTAACGATTCACTGAAAATCAAAATCATGGCAGATGAAGGGTCTACAATAACTGAAAATAGAAACCCTTCCCGTAACACCCAGCAGCAGCAGTATTATTATGTTGTAATCTAATACAATCGAAAGTGTATACAAATAAGAGAGATTCAGAAAATGCTCTAGTCATGATTCATTCAAGCTCAAACTCAAGCCCCCTCCTTTCTAAAAACATCCATTTGCTCAAACAATACATTTATCCCCATAGATCAAAAATTCAGAAATAAAAATTTGACCCCCACCCCAAAAAACGGACGCCATTACAACTGTCAACTAGTACAATATAGGAGCAAGCCCGAGCAAGCCTGATAAACTCGTTTCAGAATTTACAAAATACTTCAGAAAAACCCCTCAATATTCTGCTTACTGAATATTTTATAAATGGATATAAGAAAATTAGGCCACTGATTAAAAAAAAAATCCAAGCGAAAAGGATGTCAAGCTGTAAGAAATTGACTGCACTTTTTACATGGAAGAAGGACACGGTGTAGCGAAGCCCTTTTCGATGATGCGAGTAGCTAATTACAAAAGAACTAAAAAAACTCAAACGCTGTCGGAAATGGGCGGGTGACTGCGAGGAAAGAAGATAAAGTTGGAAATGAGTCTAAAACTTAAACGTTAGGAGTGGGACCTCTTTATAATTTCCTCTTTGAATTATTCATAGAGCTCAAACTTCCTACTCCCAATTTCTAACCGTAATATAGGGAAGAGCATCTATTCCGAAGATGAGTTCAAGGCTCCTCAAGTCCCTTCAGGAGAATAGAGTACCATATGGAGTAATTACAGAAAAAACAAGGGAGCAAGGCTCTCCACAACCCTTTCCTTCCTCCTATGATTAAGAAATCAAGACATTATCCAACTTAAACAGCGGAAACTTTAATGAAAAAGGAAGTCATAAAAATTAAACAAAGAGGACGACGCGGCGGAGTAACTCAACCGCTCCTCGCCCTTTTACGGTTCCGTGTAAAACAAAGTCGGAAGCAAACAAATAATCGCTTTGTACATGAGAACGATTACTCAATTTCTCCTCACCCGAAAGAAAAACTCCTATTAAAAGACGAGATCATCCAATAAAAGACGGAGATAAACATCAAAATCCCATAAATAAAGTTGGGTGAAAAACTAAAATTCCATCTACTATACACACTCTACTCTTTCTTCCAGAAAAAAAAACATGTGGCCAGAGACGCTTGTCTAAAATTTATTTTTTATAATTTAACTTACGCTTCGTATCGACTCTGCAATAATTCCAGAATTGACGGGAGCAGAGTCACACAGAGATCCAGATTCCAAATTGACCTGAAATAAGGAAGATCCCACACAGTCAGAAAATAATCAATCCAAGTGATGATACACAAGATCACACACACACACTGCTCAGTCCTTGTGGTCTGTCGTAGTCTCTACAGGTAATCAGGGGTTATTTCTCTGAGATTATATTTTGTAGGAGCTTAAAATCCAGTAGCTCCATATTTCATGCTTACGGCATCTGAAACTGAATTCGAAGCTCATTGTCATTAGGAAAACAATTTGTGATGTATTGGTGAGAATGAGAGAGTAAATTGGATAGAAAATGAAAGAGTAGAAAATGATAAACTGGCCGCAGAATAAGGCCATGTGTGTTTTACAGAAATAAAAGGTTGATACCCTTTCTCAATCATTTCCAAGTCTACTCAACTCAAAATCAGGTCCTCTCCGTCATCATCTTCTCTAATCATCCTGCCTTGAAATAATTATGATAGTAAAAAAACTATCTTCCCCAAATAACGACTTCATTCCACTCAAAATCAACATCAGAGATAATCAGTAAGTCACGTCTTGAGATGATTACTATTTTAAAAATCAATCCTTCACCCTTCCTGACTACCGGACTTTACGGGTTGACTCCAGTAATAATGATACACTGAATGCATGTGTGTGCGAACAAGATTTTTTTACGGCAACTCACGGTCGAAGGGTTAGAACCCCAAGGATGTCAACTATGACGGCTGAGTCTCGAAGATCCACCGCTGTCTCCACACCAGCCTAAGGAAAAATTAAATTCAAATAAGACCAAATTCAAATAATCTTCAAAAAAAAAAATTAGGATGAAGAAATCCAGTTAATCGTACCTTAATATCCTTGGACTGCCAAATATTGAAGATGATTCGAAGATTCCTTTGTCTCGTGGCGAGGACTGAGATAATTTGTTGGTGTTCTTTGTACATGGTTGAGAAGAGCGTTGATTCATCATGGTCTGAATATACTCCGCCATGGAAAGCAGCTGGAGTCTTTTTCTATTATTGAAAATATTTGTACAGATTAATTGATCTGATCCTCAAACAAATTAGCAGGTGGAACACTTACAGGTAAAAAATCATCAATGGCAAGGCCAGTAGGTTTATCTAAAGAAATTGGCACAAAGTCATTCTCAGTTCTGCCGCACTCATCATCATCTTCAGACTTGTAGCGATTATTCCTAATTGGTTCAGTAGAAATAGACGTCTTCAGCATAGGCTTCACTTGACACTGAGCTAGAGGTCGTTCGGGGCTTCGAGGTATTGGATTGAGCGGCGAAGGTTTTAGAAATGGAGAGGTTAAAGAATTCCCATTCCGAAATTTTTCATCTCCATGCCCACCTCTGTTCCCATTTGTCAGCAATGAAGGCTCTGATGGGCTGTGCTTCATTCCACTGAAAAAAGAAGAGAAAAAGTTACCAAGGGAAATGGCACTGCCCAGCCCAAGGTGAAGCAATATAAGTATCGCTGAAAACTGTATGGTAAAATTCCGGCTTAAAGAGTTGTCCATTGTCTGTGTAATTACCGAGGTGAGTGAGAATGCTGGTGGTTGTAGACAGGCGGAAGCCTAGTTGTATTCGTGTCCATGCTTCGAGAGGAGGCTGGTCCACTGGAGTCATCCGATAGTGAGCTTTGTCTTGTGTAGAGGTAATCAGGGCTTCTACTGCGATTCGTATGCAACGGTGCGTAGCGTGAAGGTGAGAGGGATATTGGAGTAGGGTTGACCGACGGCACGCTGGAACGTCGTGTTGACTCAGGCGAGATATCCTTCACCCTGTTATGGGTACGGGACGTCACGAATCTGAACTTCGTAGATCTCTTAACTGGTTCTGGTCTTGCTGACTCCGGATCCGAACCCGTTGACAAGGACAGACTGGACGTGGGCTCTGTTATTATTGAGAAAATTTCCAAACATTATTTTCAAGGCTGATTCCTTCACATAATATTTTCTATGTCATGGAAACAAATAATAGAACCATACCATCGTCCGTGGGAGGCTGAAATTCATCCCGCGGTGGAGGTGTGCGATTCACTGCAAAACAAAAAATAAAAAACATCAGTAGGTGTTTCAAATTAATGGTATTACTTTTCACAAGGTCTTCGACATCTGATTTTCTTCTCGCAGACGTGGAGATTTTCTATGGTAAACTTACAATCTCTGTGAGGATGGAACACTTGTTCGAAGACAGATGGAAACAGAATCTCAGGTTCGGGCTGATGAGCAAATGAATCCTCTTCCATATCAGTCGTGAAACTGTCGGAGTCATCATTGATTTTCATGGCATGACTAGAAGAATGGGAAAGAAAATTAAGAACTGAACAAAAGAAAAATGAGTGAAATTCATTTTCTCTGCAGGCTTACAGTGATTCTTCGAATTCCGCAGACCGTGCTGTATTGAAGTTCTTCCGTAACGAATGAGTTGCACTAAGGGATTCTCTTCGACTTGACTTTGCAAATGGCTGAACCCGTCGGAGATCTACAACGTAAACTGAGACATGTGTCGACTGCATGGAAACTCCAATCTACAACAAGAATAAGAATTTCATTGTCATTAAACCAGGAATTTCAATTTAGATTTCTAATCAAAAAATTTAAACTAAAACTCACAAGCTGCTCTTGAGAGATCGCAATGTCTTGGATTTTGAACCAAGGCGTCGGAACGGCGTCATAGACTTCAGCTGGCTCCCATCCATGAACACGAAGGGCATCTGGTGAGGCAGCAAATAAGGAGCTCCCTTCAGGGTGAAATGCAATACATCTGAAAATCAAACAAAAAATATAAGGAAATTCCTGTCATCATTTCATTACACGATGACTAGCAAATCATTCAATCTTGACCCACTAATACGTACTGGCAAAAAACGAATGACAGGAATTTCATGTTTTCTCACTTGCCAAATTTGGTCACAGTTAAATCCTAAATCGCGTCTAGAAGACGAATATAACAAAACGCCCCTTCAAATCCCATTTTTTTAGTAAAGCATTAATTATTCCACACAGTCTTGAATACTGCGCTACGCAGTTCACCGTTTACGCCAACAATGCTATCAAATCCATATTTGCTTCATACCTACCCTCATCCTTATTTCTTGTCATTGCGTATTTACAAATGCCCTTTTGTCGAATCACTTGACATTGAAAATAACATTACTGGTCTAAATTAAGCTGATTTCTTTTTCTTACGAACCTAACGCCAGGTACATCTGGATTTGAAGATGAAATTAGGGAAAATGAATTCCAAATCCCAGAATTTCACAGTCCGATCTGCACTTCCTGAAGCCAGTAGAAATTCATGAGGGTGGAACTTGACGTCAGAGATCGGTGCATTGTGATCACCAAATTCAGCTAAAACTTTCCCCACGCGAATGTCCCATATCTGCAACAGAAAATAGCCATAATCAGTTTTGTAATTTCAATTCCTTGTTGCCCAGAGTTAATAAGCTAACCTAGTAGTAGTAAGCGGCAAGCGTAAAAAATCTCTTGTCATAAAGCACACACCATACCACCACAACAATGATGTCTCATTTGCATTTGATTAAATACTAGTCAAATACTCTTCACGCATAAACAAGCCCTCTGGGAATATAAAATAAACCACCTTTGTTATAAATTACTCCTTATCAAATCTCTCAATTCAGTTTCAAAGGAGAAACGAAAATAGAAAAAAAACCTTATACAAAACCAAGACAGCGACTATATTTGAGGCATTCCTCTAACAATTAAATTCAGGAAGCCGTTATAATGGCTCCCAGGTGAATCCCATAGTAGCCATAGCTGATGTCAGTCACGCTTCGAAGTTCCTTGAACTTGTCGTATAATTCCAAATCACAGACTACTTACTTTAACCACACTGTCATCTCCACCTGAAGCAATCCACTGCCCATCAGGGCTGAACTTGAGACTATTTACAGTTGAGTTATGGCCTTTGTACCCAAAAATGCATCCTTTCTTCCGGATATCCCACATCTGAAAGGAAGAAAAATAAAATTAAAAGTAATGCAAACGGAAAAGAGTAAAAGTAACACTCATTGTTCATCAATGTCATCTGATCTGATAAGAAGCATCAAGGTTTGCTTTGTTTCCAACGCCGTGCCGCTAGCACAAGCACGATAGTTAACTGCCGCATGCAGACATTAATAATTGATGCACGGCAGTACGGCAAGCTTGGGCTCATCAGACACTCAATCAGTGAAATGGATCACGGCAAAAAGTAAAAAATGATGTCTGATGACAGGAAACCACCACTTCAATCTCGCTTTTCCTAGAACTCATCGATCCGGCTTGTTGTGGATAGAGATGAGATGGGTGGTGATTTTGAACTCTAATTAATTAAACACCAAATTTCTACCGATAAAAATACCGAAGAATTAAATGCCTTCTTGTTGGGCTACCTATGCGCTTTTTTCGATAACCACATAAAATTCATAGGCAGAGGTAAAGCCCTTCCCTGCATTGTTATTGTTTTGGGTTAACGGCGTACGTAGGCGTACTGGAATTATTTGGGTGCTGTCAGCAATACCGAAAACTGAAAAATAGTCTGAGCAGAGGATGTAGCACGTAATCTGCCATTCATGATAGTACTGATTGATTATGAAGAACTTTGTACGCCTACGCTCCGCCCTATTAAAACATAGTCCAAAAAACTCGTGTCCGGGAGCGCGGAATGTTCGACACGCCTTGCGTGGATCAATCTGAAACAAAATTAAGAAATTGATGCCTATAGTTTAGTTTTGCCAACCGACCTTCATTCCACTGTCAGAAGATCCAGAAGCCAGGAAATCTCCGTAAGGGTGAAAATCAACGCAATCGAATACTGGCTCGGTGACCCGTTAGCGTCCTCGTCATTTTTGCTGAGCCCAAGTCCCATATCTTCAGGGCTCCAGCTTGAGATCCAGCACATACATATTCTTCAGAGTTTGAGAATCGAACACAGTCTACTGGCGTTGAATGTCCACTTAAAGACTGAAAGAAACAAAACAAATAAAATGTAATTAGCGCACCTGGTCTCCTTCAACTTTCTCCCCTAAAAAATCCCTAATTAAAATAGAATCCTTATAACGATATTGTAAATAAGCAAGCAAATTAACATCACGAAAAAAAATTCCGAAACGTGAATTCACCAGCGGATTGAAAATGAACGTCTATAATAAGCACCCAAAATTTTCCAACACTATTTATATTGATTTCCCGTCGCTCTCATCAATCACAAGCAAAGTCACAGCCGCTTTCCTATTTGAATAAGCATGCATAAAAGGCTCAATATGCACGAACTAGGTGAACGAACGGCGAGTAGAAGTCACTTGCAAAATGGCAACAACAATGGAAAAACTGACGACACGAAATTAATGGTGCCAGGTCTATGAATTCTAAAGCTGAACCGTCAGCTTTAGGTGTATTAACACGGTACAGATTATGAATCGATTCAGAGTAATCGAGTCTTTCAAAGCTTTCATTCTCTCACCTTTCCCAGTAAAGCACTTTTATACCACAAAACATTTGCAAGTCTGGTTCAACCGAGCAAGTAATTATAAAATATTGAAATAGGTGGTAAGGTGAACTTGACTTCCATCCTCCGGACTGTCATTTTTAATCAACCACCCGGATCGTCTAATTCCTTCAGGGAATGATTTTAATTCTCTTTAAGTTCATCAGTGTGCACAGAAAACGGGAATTTTCAAGACTTTAAGTGCAAAAACGCATCCTTCCATTTAATCGAGCGTAGAGCTTACCAAGCTGAGAGAGCCTACCTTCATAACATCTCAAATCTTCACAGCCAGCATGAACGAAAACACGATCAACCTGATTTTATGAAGATTTAATGATTAGTATTTAGCACTAATTTTCATTACCCTGCCTGCTCTCAAGAGTTTTGCGAGTGAAAAGTAGATTAAGGTACAGAAACGCAAGAGAATGATAAAAGCTAAAGACGTTGTAAAATAACTAATAATGCTCCTCAAAGGCATCCGCAAGAATCAAATTCAAAAATCATAAGGGTCAACGTTCAGTAGATCAAGAAGAAAGGTAAGGAGGATGAGTACAAAAAAGTAATTAACCTTTCGCCTACCGTTAACATCACATACAGCTGACAACTAGTTTGAGCTCACATCAAATTACACTTTAATTCCATAGCATCAAATCTTAGGAAGTTCATCATCTCAAAAATTATTTATGAAAACTTAAGGTCATTCATTTGCAGAAGAAAACAAGGCAACAAGCTCAGGATGCGACTAAAATCTAGTGGGGGTTACCTTAATTTCCAATATTCTCATCATGTCATCATGTAATATTCTTAATCGAAATTTTAAACTCTCTTTCCATTATTTTCGATACATATCCGTCATAAATAAATCAAAGCGAAGAAACTATTTACATTGAAAAGTGACCCAGTAAACTGAATCACGGAGAGATGCGTGGGCAGAACTAATCATGAAAACCGCTCGATTACTTTTTAAATATAAATTGCAATTTTAACATAAATAAATCAATAGCGAAGAAACTATTTACATTGAAAAGTGACCCAGTAAACTGAATCACGGAGAGATGCGTGGGCAGAACTAATCATGAAAACCGCTCGATTACTTTTTAAATATAAATTGCAATTTTATTCATGCAAAAAACTAATTCGAAGCAAAAATTAAGGCAGTCAATACAAACGAACGTACATACCTTAACAACTGAAATTTTGTGGTTCGTGCTAAAAACCAGTAGCGAAATACAGAAGCCGCCGTATCATTCATGCAAGCTTTCTTTGTACTCAAAAAGAAAGTTCCAAAGACGGGAGTTTCATTGCTTTCAAAATTGAAGAAACTGTACTTCAGGATCTGGGTCTTGGAATATCCAGGTCTTGGCCACATCCTCTTAAAATAAAGATTTTCCTTAAAATTCTAAAAGAAGATTAAGAAAGCCATGACCCGGCGGAGGTGAAATAGTGAAAGCCGGACATTTATCATTAAGCAAATATGGAGTTCTGTCGTTGAACCCCTCGCCATGCTAAGCAAAGGTCATGATTCTCAAAAACGGAGTTACTCTCACGCTATTCTTCAATCAGTTTCATTTTAGTAGGGCGAGAGAACATTGAGTCGAGTCAATTCCCAAAAAATCTGCAACAGGAAAGGGTCTTAACCTATTTCGTGCATCTTAATCTTTGCCTTTACTCCCGAAAAAATCTATACAATTCCAATTTCAATCTAATGCAAGCAAGCAGGACTATTTTTTTCCTTTTATATACTAAGCCCTAGCGACATGAACCCCTTGCAAAATCCTAATTGGCAACAAATCTCATTACACTTTATTGACTTCCCTGTCTCATAATCCCATAAGCTCATTTGCCACTGTACATATAATTTTGGCCAAGATTCTCAATTTTTGCAAGAAAAATACTATATACCTGACAGTGCTCTTTAATTTTCAAGGTTGCGATCCCTCACGAGAAGCCAATTTAATAATGCTCAGGGCAATGGAGGCAGTGAAGGAAGTTATTATGCTCGATTCGAATGGGAAAGCATGTGCACACTCGCATCTTGATAATTTGTAATCAAAAAAATACATCCACTCTGTTTTGTTTACGCAGGTGAGATTCGTATACTCAATTCTACAAATAAAGACAAATTAAATTTAGCAGTAGTCCAGAGGTCGTCGGCCCCAATTCCCATGCTACTCAACGTCAAATGGAATCGAATTCAGATCGAATAAAAAAAAAATTGACATCAAAGCAAACGCAGAGCTGCATAATTCATCTGTTCCATAATGCTCATTTCCTTATTTGACTTACCAAAATACAATTGGGTTTTCCTATGGCCCATAAATTGACTTTTTTGTCTCCACCCCCGGTTGCAAGTACACGACCAGACTTCGGGCCCAGTGACACCGAATTCACGTTGCCCGCGTGAGCTGGGAACTCCTCTGTAACAAAAAGAACAAGAAAATCATGAGCACCGTTAGAGTCATCTCATCAACTTACTAAAACTCGTTAGACATCAACTACAATTTAACCATTTGCAATGGACGAGGACAGTTTTAATTGAATGGGGCATTAATCTTCTCTTATTCCTTTCATGCTTCACATCTAATCCCCAATGAGTAGGTCTTCAACAATTCCATCGTTAATTAAGAAATAAATCTTTCCTGGTAGCCTCAAACATAGGTTCTGCTTACAAACATTAGCTGAAGTCCCAATCCCATCGAACGACTCATCCAAGCGTATTCAATCAATTTTAATTTAATCCAACTAAATTACCATCTGCACGCTTCGAACTGGCGAGAGCTAAGAGTTAACAACAAAGACATCGACGCTCATCACGCCAAAATTGATTTATAAAAAATTGCTAGGCTCAGAATTTCGGGTCGGGTTTAATTAAAGATTATAATTCCATCGGAAAGGCTGTAGCTTGGGACTCGGTTCAATAAATCCTACACGGAAGTCTCGAGTCACGCTTTAGCTAAAATCAGTTAATTGTATTTATATATTTAAATTATTTGACAGGATTTGACTTTATATTACCTTCTCCGCAAAGTATAAATTATCAGTTACAAACGAAAAAATTTTATGAGTAACATTGACTTTGACTGCCGACCAAGGAAGGATAAACTAAAACCATAAAATACTTTTATTTTAGTATCTTGAGATAGTTGCAAACTTCCTCCCAACGTCATTAACAGCAAACAGGGACAACCTCACCTTGATGTCATAAGTCAAACAAAGCAAATTTTAAAAAAGATTGTCCAGCAACGTACGGTCAAGGACTGCCATACTCTCAAGTCTCAAATCAGCAAAACGAATTCTCCTGTCACATTTTTCAAAATTCTGCTTTGATGTTGTGACAACATCAAAGCAGAATTTTGACACACAACGGGCTTGACGAAAAACTTATTTATGGCTCAAGGATTGGTTAATCCCAGGTTGTCATCTACTATTCCTAGAAATTAGAAACGAGAAAGAAAATGCAATGGTGCAAAACGGAGTATTGCACAAAACCGGTTCAAGTCCTTCAATTGCATAAACCTGTCCTTAATTAGGAATTCTGACTAATGCCGAATTAGGACAATAAATGGATATCCTAAAGGAGATGAGGCTATGCATATTATTATTTTTCTCTGAATCAGCGTCTTCATCATGACCGTGAGGTGGAAGATATGGAAAAGGAAGAATCCGCAAAGATGAGGAAGACGAAATAATTCCATTTTCCTTATTCATCCCCCTCCTCCACCGCATATTACGTGACAATTAATAAACCATACTTAAAAAATTTAAACAGCCACCTCCACAGCCTACCTTGCCTTCTATTTGTCTTTTACCTTGAAAAAGAAAAATCTCGATAGCTGAGGTGACGTGAGGCTAACTCACCTCCTTCAACATTAATCTCTATAGTCGTAAATTAACGCTAAAAATCTTCACCATCAATTTCCGAACTTTTCAACCCCTACAAAACAGATCTACACGACGACCCTCGTCATTTACCATAATTGGGATATCGCACAGGTACTCGTTTAAATATGTCGATTTTTACTTATTTGCACCAGCATCAAATATTTACATTTTCAATCAAATAAATTATCAGGCCAGTTTACTCAAAGTAAGTAGTACTATTAAAACCAATAAATAAAGCTTAATCTCATTTAAATTAATGTAAATGTAAAGCATCGAGAAATTCATAGTGTAAGGGAAATTATTCTAGAAAGTTGTAGGAAGTGAGCTCATTTCACCAAACTTTGGTGGTTTTTACTGCTAGCTCAAGATGTAAAGCGGCGAAAGCTGCAAACGTGATTAGGTAATTTTTTAACTGCTCCTGACTAAACTTTAAATGAAAGAACGCTTTAAAAGTCAATTAAGGAGATTAAGCAGTTATAATTAAACCCGTTCACGAAACACAGACAGAGTTGCAGAGTTGAGAATGACAACGATGAAGCTGTCATTCTATGCCTAACGAAGTATGGGAAATGGGATGAAATGACCTAAAATCGAACGCAATGTTTCCAAATATGGAAAGCCGGTACATCACACCAAGTATTAGGATTTGGTGGACAGCATTTTTCTATTCAACGTCTCCCCACCTTTCAAACAGTAAAGAGATTTACATGGCAGGAATTTAAGCTAAAATGCGTAAGAAAAGTTTTGCCAAAAAAATATATGCTGCAGTATATCTGTGATTAAAAGGAAATTCATGTGAATGAAGGATTTGAGTCCCCGTTATGATGCACCTTTCAGCACCTTTGGAGATATAATGATATCGAATTGGTTCTGTCACGCATTAAAATTTGCACATACACCTCTCTCTCATCCCCGTGCCATCGAGATCAGATCCACTATCTACAGTAAACATATTTTATCAGGTGTGGCTGTCAAACATCGTCATAAGCGAAGTAGATCACCTGCTACCTGCCAGCTTCCGCTAAAACTAATTTTGTACATAAAAGGCATACTACTAACGAAAAATACGTGTATACTAACATCCTCCACAAGCTTGTTAAGATAAAAACTACAGTTAA
>JABASM010000600.1:0-20740 GCA_019776545.1 Brachystomella parvula
TTCCTACATTATGAATTCGAGTGCAGCATGAAAGCCGCTACAATTTGGTGGTTTTACATGTATAAAAAAGTTGTTATAAACATTAAAAAAAAGCTTTTATTCATTTTAATTATTCACTTTAATTTTACTGATAAACTTGCCACAAAAACTGATAAACTGATTAGTCCTGTCTCCTTCAAGGACCTTTTCTCGACTGAACATAAAGGGTAAATGAATCAAATGGACATGAACAAAAAGGGCCCTGAATATAGAGGGCACTGAACATAAAAGTTTAGCTGAACAAAACGGCCGGCTGAACATATCGGGCCGCTGAACATATCGGAATGAACATATCGTACGTAAATCTAACTTACTACGGTGGTACACGTGTGATAGAGAGGAATTTCAAGCTTTTCATTGATTTCCTTTGTACAGAAATTAAAAATTCAAAGAGACAATCGATCTTATAGAAATTCAGAATTTTTCGGAAAAATTAACACACAACAAACAGCTTTACAACAAGAAAATGAAGTTCACGAGGTCCAAAAACCTCATAAGTTAATTAAATAATTAAAATCGGGAAACTTTGTGAAAATTAATTTGAATTTTTTATTATTTGAACAAGGATATGGCTAAAACAGAAATAATAATGAAGATTTAAAAAATAAAAGCGACAGTTAAGGTTTCGGCCCTTCTTCTTCGTTGACGTAATCTCCGCATTTTCCATTTGCATAGCAAGCCTTCTGAAAAAAGTAGTTACAGTAAAACTCACACCATGGGGTTTCTCCTGATGACCCTTGACCAGCTGACCCTTGACCTGCTGCCCCAGGCTTCCGCCGTTACCGGTCGATATGTTCAGGTTTTTATGTTCAGCGTTTTTTTGTTCAGGCCATTTATGTTCAGTTCTTACATGTTCAGATTTACTTATGTTCATAACCATTTTATTCAGGATAATAATGAAGATTTAAAAAATAAAAGCGACAGTTAGGGTTTCGGCCCTTCTTCTTCGTTGACGTAATCTCCGCATTTTCCATTTGCATAGCAAGCCTTCTGAAAAAAGTAGTTACAGTAAAACTCACACCATGGGGTTTCTCCTGATGATCCTTGACCAGCTGACCCTTGACCTGCTGCCCCAGGCTTCCGCTTACTCTCCCGCTCTTGATATTTGAGCAAAGCTTGGAATTTTTCTGCAGTAAAAAATTAAAAACGCATTGAACTTTTCATTAATCGAAATTTCTGATTTTTCCCTTACGACAAACTGGGTGAGTTTTGTCACAGTCTAGAATTATTTCTTCTTCCCCCCGAGTACCGGAATTCGGTAGACCTCCGGAAGCGTCAGCTTCATCCTGAAAACGAGCTTCCTGCTGCTGGAGCATGAGCTGATGCTTCTCTGCATTTATCAAAAAAATTAACAGCCGACTTAATAGCAGCTTTTCAATTAAAAAAAAAAATAAAATTCCTGATTCTCTTACGACAAATCGGATGCGTAGGGTCGCAATCAAGCTTCTGCTGCTCTGAAGTAGAATTTTCAGGGGCACCCCGACGTCGGCGTATGGCTGAGGAATTTTGAGTTGTTTGAAAACGTGCTCCATCTTCATCTAAAAATATTTGCTGTACTTTTTCTTGAAAAAAAAAATGAAATGAAAATAATGTAAATAAAATTCAAGGGTAATTTTTAGTAAGGAGATCCTACCGATTGCTCCTTGTGATGAAAATACCTCCCCGGAAACGAAAAGAAAAAATAGACCGATTGGGAGTGTAAATAAAATTTTTCGAAAGTTAAACTCCATTGCCATTTTGATAGCTACACTCTGCCAGCAGCGATGCGACTGAAAATCGGGTTCGCTTCCACCTCGTAACTAAAAGCTGACTCCTTCATTGTCCTGTCACTTACACCATCAAAATATCACTGGCGAGAATCAGATACGTTGAACTCAGAATTGACAATTGAAGCTCATGGTTATGGAAAATTTTGGTGGAAAAGACTGAACAGACTTTTTTTAGCCCTTGGGCAGCACACTTTCCATTTAAAAGTCAAAATGGCCTCTTAAAAAGCCGGCTGCCTCGTATTTTTTTGAAAAATGAGGATTTAAGATCCTTTTGATAGACACGTAGGAAGACAAGTCATCAAAAGCGCAAACAGAATTTTGTGAAAATCATGATTAAACTCCTAATTACTTTAGATCTACAATTTTAGCATGCTGTGCCACAGTTGGATGTACTTAACCCATTTCCGGTCTGCAAATCGGGTCCGCTTACTACTTCACATCAGTTCTGATGCCTTCATTTTTTTTCCATTTTTTCCGTCGAAATGGCATCCGGTCAATTTTGCAAAATTTAAAGTTACAAAAATGACCTTCGAAACGTCTGAAGATTAAACTCAAAGTTGGAACCAAAATAACCAAATTTTCAAAATATGCATTAAAACCCTGTAAAACTCAAATTCATTCCCAGAATTAGTTTCTAATGGAAAATGTCAGACACCTCTGGCTCCGAGGTGACATAAGAAGGAATAGCATTGTTTTTACATTCTTAGAGTCAAACATCACCGATTCCTTACCTGTTTCCAAGACCCAATGATTTATTTTCCATCGCCGCTTTGACAAAACCTGCAAACCGAAAAAAGCTAGTAAATTCAAATATTCTCATACTAATTGGTTAGGATTGTAAATGGTTGCCAACAAAAATACGAAACCTTAAGAAAAAGAGAAATAAAATGCAAATTCTTCTTTTCTCACCTCCAGGACGGAGGCGTCAGGTATTTCTCATCGAAATCCAACTTTGGGGATGAATTTCAGTTTTACACGGCTAATGATGTATATATTTTGCAAATTGTTTGGATTTTGCAAAGAATTGGTTATTTGGTTTTAGAGCATTTTCTTAGCGCCTAAGCCGGACAAGAATTTCAATCAAAAATTGAGGCCTCCCCCCAAACCTGGTGTTTCGTATTTTAAATGAGAATCTTTAGGGTAAATGTATATAACTACCTTATGAGAAAACAGAAACTTATAATGATGGAAAAAATGATTCCCCAAAAATGTTCAATTATAAAACAACGTCTGATTTATTATTTTCTTTCAAAAAAGGAGTAAAAAAAGAAGAGTTGAATTTCTAGAGAAAGTCAGATAGAGAGAATATAGAATGGTGAAGACTTAGAAATGGTAAGCTGGGGCTCCGGCATAAACTGCTGGGTGACCAGCATGGTGAGCCTTGAGGACTGGTTGGGCGGCATAAGCGACTGGGGCAGCATGGTGGACCTTGGCGACTGGGGCAGCTGCGTATACTGGAGCGGCGTGAACCTTTGCGACTGCTGGAGCAGATCGGTCTACTACGGCGTTGAATCCCTGAAAAAATATTCAAAATTCACTTTTGTGTTTCAGCTTACCAATTTCTTTAAATTGCTTGGAAAAAAGCTTACGTTGACTGGATCAGCGGTGTAGGTAACGGTACGGACGGCACCATCGGGCTCCACAAGGGAGTATTGTCCCTGGACAACATCTCCGTCTCGGCTTTCCTGGTGGTTCTTGGAATCTCCAGTCAAACCATCCTAAAATTTACCAAAAAAAAAATTTACGGCTAAACTGAAAACCCCGTTTTAATTTTTAAATTCAGCTTACGGTAACGGAGTAGCCGTAGTTGTATTGTGGGTGAGCATCATAAGGTTCAGGGGCAACGGCAACTATTTTTGAAGGATAAAATAAAAATAATTAGATAAAAAAATAAAGCGAGAAAAATAGAAATGAAAATTTCATGGCAGAATGAAATAAACGCTTGGCCAATTTCTCACCCTTGGCAACTGGGGCAGCAGCGTAGACTGGAGCAGCATGGTGGACCTTGGCGATTGGAGCAGCGTACTGGGCATAGGCTGAGCTGGGCGTATGCGTGCTGTGCGTATGCGACAGGTTGGATTGCTCCTGGAGCTCCGTTGGCAACAGCCAAAACGGCAAGAAATGACAAGGCCTAAAATTCAAAAATAAAAAATAGATGAAAAAAAAACTCTAAAAATTTTCACTTTATAAACACTTGGGACACTTGAATTAAAATAAAAAAATCCTGAATTTCAAAAATTGAACTGTACCTTGATCATGATGATGCTTTAGTAGTTGCTGCTACTTGAGTTCCTATTGACTTCCAAATGAGTTCTGATATCCAATCACCCCAGATCGTTGACTATTTATAGTGAATTGATGTTAGAATGATTTTAACTGCAGGGTTAATCTACGGAGGGTGAAAGTACCTCCTGCTCCCCACCACATTTTTACGAATTGCTAGGAGAAGGCGGGAGCAGGAGCAGCGTAGAGTGGACGTTCATGAATTTATTGCTCATAGCAAATCAGGAGGTTAGGTGGGAGCAGGTGCAAAAATTTCCCACCCCTATAGTCGATGGCATTGGGCGATTTTTTTTTTTGGCGGATATAGTCAATCCGCACACATTCCTTTGTTATTGTTTACGGGGCGAAGCTAACGGCACTTTGTGTAAATTCTAAATTCATTTCTACTTATTATTTGGGAAGGAAGAGAGGCCGAGCCTCGCCTTTTAATCAAAACCCAGTCGATGACGGAGTGAGTGAGAATATTAATAATGGGTTATGGGCAAAGGGTTCGACGTTCATCAATAATGGAGAATATATAATAGGAATTTGAATAAAAGAACAATGTAAAGGTTTGGTCTCTTGACTTCTTTGGTTTTCTGTGTCGTAAGAAATCGTGGCTCCTGGGATTGTTACTCAAATCTTTTATTTGGCTCTGTTGGTTTATTGGAATGGAGAAGCTGGGCGTGGGCTGAGCCATGATCTCATAAAATCTAATTTAGAATTTTGCAATAATTGCAATGTCAAAAAATGATTTTTTTATTTGGCTCTGTTGGTTTATTGGAATGGAGAAGCTGGGCGTGGGCTGAGCCATGATCTCATAAAATCTAATTTAGAATTTTGCAATAATTGCAATGTCAAGCGTCAAACCTCAAAATAAATATAGGGTCTGTCAACTCAAGAGTGTCTCAGCAGGAGAGAAGGTGTCAATTCAAGGCGTCCCGTCTAATTTCTTACTTGCTAATTATGAAAATTAGACTTATATTCAAGATCGTTCTTTTGATCTGATTAATAATTAAGGTCCCTCATCAAAATTTCATTGAGTGTACAACCGTAGAAAAATTGTTCATAGAATGGTATCGACGATTCCGAATTTTTGTGCTGATGCTCGACTGCTTGATGCCGGTTGTAATTAATTAAAAAATTATGGAAATAGTTTCTAGGCCTCGGAGTTCGTTTAATTCTTCAAAGTGTACAACAACGAAATCATGAAGAGTACCCTACGCAACTTCAAAAAAGGAACCTTGCGGCCTTAGCTTTTTCACCATAGAACAAACTGGTGAAGATTTTTCCAAATTCGAACTGGAATGACCTCTGGAGGTCACCAAAGGTCAGCCCCTTGACCTCACGGATCTGGACAAGGGAATATGTCAATGGAAAGCTCTTCATTCTCTGATTCCAAGAATATACTACTAGTACCTTTTCGAGCTAGAACATACGGCTGCTGGGGGTCGCCAAACCTTACACTGAACGTTAATAACCTCTCAATTTTTTGGACTAAAAAGGTCAGCAGTCAAGGTTGGTGGACTTGACAACGAAACTAAAAGGGCTGTAAACAGGTTATGTCATAAGTCGATTGTTTGAAAAAAATGAGAAAAAATCAGGGATCTGAAATTCAGATCCGGCTTTACCTATAATGCTCTTTCCTCGCTTATTATTGCATCCTCTCAAGTTTTATTTGCACAGGGATTAAAAGTTGGCGTCTACAGTACGGTTGAAAGAAAAATTACAGTTCCAGATTGGCAGGTCAAGCCGATTTTTTACTCCGTAAGATTTGACTCATAACAGGCGTCCAAAGCGGATTTGGAGACCGTTGGCTCCAATCCAGCAGTTACGCTGAATGCTTCCTAAACTGAACTGACCAAACTGACTAGTTTGGGACAAGGAAAGAAACCGACGCCACCATTTTTGAAGAATTTCTGAGAGAAATGTTCGGATTCTCGGATTTTTTTGGATCTGAATTTCAGATCCCTGATTTTTTCTCATAACATAACATATGACATAACCTGTTTACAGCCCTTTTAGTTTCGTTGTCAAGTCCACCAACCTTGGTCAGCAGTATATTTTTTGAATTAGAGAACTGAGTGCTTTCTATCTATCGACGTATTGCTTGCCCAGATCCGTGAGGTCAATAGGCTGACCTTTGATGGCCTCCTGAGGTCAAACGGATTCGAAAATTTGGAAAAATGACTTTCACCAATGGATTCTAAGCTGAAAACTGAGCGGAGGCCGCGAGGTTTTTTATAAGTTTGTATGGGGTATTTTTCGGTTCCGTATTTTTCATAATGTTATTCTGCAGCAGTGCTATCGGGAGGTCGAATTTATATAAACTGACGAAGTTGGCTTTAAGGTGACCGTGTCTGTTTGTCTGTCGGTCATTCGTGGCCGCGAGTGGTTACCGAGATTTCTTCAGAATACATTTCTGGTAATTAAAAGATGATCTGTGAAGATCCGAGGTCGATCTGTGAGTTTTCCCTACGCTGTAGGCCCGAGACAAGAATTTAATAATTTCCATAAGCTATTACGGGTGCTCAATTTCCCAGCAATTCCTTTATATTAGATTTTGAGAAAAAGTTGAAAAGTTAAAACTTTTCAGATTTTTAATTTCACTCGGAGGCCATTTCGATGACTCGAAATTCCAAGTCATTTGAATCGAATAGAAAATCGAAATTATAGTTCAGAAAAGCTTATGAATCGAAAAATAAAATCAATCCGTACTCCGTTGGTTCGCAAAATTAAGTTGTGTTATTTATTTTGGATGGAACTTATCTGTTGAATAGGGAATTGAAGGAAAGACTCTAAAGTAATTAAATCCTCCTGTTCACCTTTAAATTTAAGTACCTCAGAATTTTGACCCAATTCAATGGTTACCTGATTTTGATCATTTGAAATTAGGTGATCGAATTTATTAGTAGTAGTAATAGTAACCTACAATTTTCTAAAGTTGTTTTTCATTGATAAACGTGTGAAGAGGTAAGTTTGTGGTTTCTTTTAAGTAAATTAATCCCTCCCTACGTCACGACGCCTGATGTAGTGAAGGCCGATTGATTCCTGAGATCGAGCTGGGCGGACTTCATATCAATGGTCATGAAATAATTGAGGAAAAGTTATCGATGCATTATGCATTCTTGATTTCTGCTGCATTTTTCCGCGGGTTACATCACCTTGATACAGTTTAAGATTACACCTGAGAAGAATAGTGGGAGGGATGCATTATAAATTACTAAATTGGAAAGCACTAAATAGTAAATGCAACACTGCACTAATTTCAGCATAGTAAGGCGCACCTTCCCTTGAACTTTAATTTACATGCAGTTTAATATTGCCACTGCTATGAGCTGCGCCGCACTGATTTCCAACACTTTTTTTCCTATTTTGCCTTTCTATAATTTTTTTTGATTTTTTGATAGTTCCCTTTGAATTTCATTCTTTTAACATTTCATTAAAAAAATTGTTCTCTCCTTTGAATTATTTTTCAGTCATTTTTATCATCCTGCGCATATGCAGGTGAACATCTGCAAAAATATGCACCTTTTCGCTTGTTTTAAAAAATCGTTTTGCCCAATTTATAGTGGGATTCATTTGAAAATTGGAAATTACAAGACAAGAAATCTGTATGTATAGGTTTTTTTATGCGAGGGTGTGATTTTTATCTTTTAAAGGAAAATGAGCTGGATTCAAGTTTCAGTGTCACGAGAAAACTAGGAAAAACGATAGCGTCCAATCGCAAGAGAAGGCCATACCAAAACAATAAGAAATAAAGAAAAACTTAATGAAAAATGGAATTTTAATAGTATTTTTATTTTAAGTCAGTTTTTCCATTCTCAAAATCCCAACAATGGGATTTTGCTTAAGAAAATTATGAGTTAGTAAATTATTTCCTTAATTAAAATATAGTACAAAAAATAATTAATGTCTCACTTATTAGTAGATTAGTAAGGAATTTGGGAATCCGTCAGGGGCGTTAGGGAAGACGATGTGCTACACGGTATAAAGGATGAAGAATTAGTGAAATGAATCTCTCAGCCTTGGAATTGACAAGAACAGGCTGAGAAGATGAAAAAAAGAATACAATGGATTTATTAAGAATACAATGGATTTATTACTCTTTTGGGAATCATCACAAGGTCATTTACCTCATCCCTCCGACCAATTAACAATTTTCAATAGTTCCGACACCTCTTCCGGTATCCATCCAAAAAAAGCTTTGAAAATTGAACCTGAATCCACAGGCTTAACACCAGAACTGAGAAAAACGTCATTCCCAAAAATCTGTCTCAAATTTGCAAAATAATGCCGAAGGTCATTTTCTTCCCACCAATAATGAAAATAAATGAAATTATTAGTTTGATTTATGGTACTTAACTAATTAGAATTTAATTAATTCAGGATAGAGGTGAACGAGAGAAAGAGAAAAAAAAACTAGCCACTCCAAATTACGTAATTTGAGTATTTTTCAGTGATTTTTCAACTTGGCCTCCTCATTCTAGTCCTTTTAACTACAAAACAGAGAACATCAAAAATCCCTTCAAGTTCAAGGATCAGAGACGCGTAAGTCGTCAATTTTTTTTCTAGAATTCAACTAAATAATAAGAATCTTATGTTTTTCAATTTTTTTTTTCCTTATATTTTATTGACGAATTCTTTGGAGATTTTTAGAAGAATTTTTTTTATAAAAAAAAAAATTAAAAAACGTGACTAAGGACGACAGGATTTTTTTTACAGAAGTAAGAGATGAATACAAAAGTAGAATAGAAAAATTAAGAAGAGCAGAAGAGCATCATCAACTTTTCAATACTGGAATGCTGGGCTGTGGTAGCTTAGAAGTGAGCCTTTACTACTGGCTGGGCAGCTGCGTAAGCTACAGGTGCGGCGTGGACCTTAGCGACTGCTGGAACGGCAGCAACGGCAGGGGCAGACCGATCTACGACGGCGTTGAATCCCTAGAAAGAAAATTAGAAAATCACTTTCGTCTTTTCGATTGCTTGATTTCAAATTTCTTGAATTTGCATTCCTAGCTTACGTTCACTGGGTCAGAGGTGTAGGTCACAGTTCGGACGGCACCATCGGGCTCCACAAGGGAGTATTGTCCCTGGACAAGGTCTCCGTCACGGGTTTCCTGGTGGTTCTTGGAATCTCCAGTCAAACCATCCTAAAATCATCGAAAATAAAATTAATTTTTCGAAATCAACAATCAGCTTCTAATTTTCAAGAAAATTACGGTGACAGAGTATCCGTAGTTGTATTTTGGGTGGGCATCGTAGGGTTCAGCGGGTACGGCAACTATTTTGGAGAAAAAAAATTAGATGAAAAAAAAAATAACAAAAAATAAATCAAAAATTTAGTCATGGCATAATGAAATAAAAGCTTGGCCATTTTCTCACCCTTGGCAACTGGAGCAGCAGCGTAGGCAACCGGGGCAGCAGCGTAGGCAACCGGGGCAGCAGCGTAAGCAACCGGGGCAGCGTGATGGACCTTGGCAACTGGAGCGGCGTAGGCAACTGGGGCTGGCTGAGCATAAACGGGCTGTGCGTACGTGGCAGGTTGGAAACCTGGAGCTGCGTTGGCAACAGCCAAAAGTGCCAAGAAGATGCCGACCTGGAATTTCATTATAAAAAATCGTATTTTGATTTTAAAACTCGAGAATTACTCCACTGGATTTGTCCTCACCTTGATCATCTTGAAAATGTTCCTTAAGCTTTTCCTTAGCTTGAGTCAGAAACTATTGGGGGAATGATGGAGTGTATGAAATCATGAGAGTATTTATAGGTAGACAGAAGCATCCCTTCAAAGGGTGAAGGTAGATTCGGGAAAATTAATTTATTGACGAATAAGGGATAATGTAATAATTTGGTGTAGAGGTGGAGCATTTCATAAACGTTTTGGATATTATTGTGATGGAGGGACATCCATTTCATCCTTTCCCATATAGAAATAGATGATGAATATGTAATCAGCCTGAGTACACAACAATACAAGGCAAGCTGACTGAAAAACCTTCAGTTCTCTGATACCAAAACAATGGGTTTTAATATCGTATGGCCAAGGAAGCCTTTAATTGATGGTCTGCTTGGAAGTTGCCCTCGAGAAATCTACGGGGGATTAGACATTGAAAATTCTTTTTAAAAAAAAATCAGCTTGCTATTAGCACACATGGAGAGGAAGCCGTATTTTTCTAGAATTATTAGAGTTTTTTTTAAAAATTTCTATGAAAAAGAAAAATCTTTTTGTTTTTCATTTCTATGAAAAAAAAATCTTTATCCTTTTTATTTTGATTTTAGGCAGAGAGCCTTTGAGAAAAAAAATGAGCTCAATATTTGCATTCTCAAATTATGTGCATAAATTAAATTTGGGATTTTGCCAGTTGGTCTCTGAGTCGAGGATGACGGGATTTGAAGTTGTGTGTAGCAGAGTCGTTTTCTAGGCTCATTGAATTAATGCTAATTGAAGTTAATTGAGAATAATTGCGGACTCTGAGAGCCATAAACAACAAAATGAAGGAAACATGATGTTTTTCTTATCAAAATTAAATGTGAACAAATTGTTTTCATACACCTGAGGTGTGGGAAACAAATTCTTCATTTGATTGAATTTACCTTGTAAAGTAACCCCCATTCAAACCCTAAAGTTCTCATCTCCGTACCTCTGTAAGAAAAAAATGCACTTCGATCCAAGTATTTTTTTCTCAACAAGGAAAGAATTTTATTCAAATTCAAACGAAGAATCCTTCACTTACGTAATCTTGAATTTAAAAAATGAATAGCATTTCCATTCATCGTTATTGGAATGCAATAGGTGCAACTGATTGGGTTTTGTCTCATGCCCACCGCCTCCAATGCATCCTTAAAAATAATAAAAGATGATTTGTATCCATCATCCACGAGACTATGGAGTGTGGCAATTTTTATGCAAATCCAGTCCCCCTTCTTGAATCTTGATATTATGAAGATTAGATTTCATTTTTGGCAAATGAGATCCTCTATTCTTATTTTCTTATATTTCATATAGGGATCCTGACACGTAAGGATGAAATTTCCTATTGTTGTCTTCACTATTGATAAAGTCAATCAATCATTACCAGTGATCTTGACCCAAAAGTCACTTCTTTTATGGCTATACAACAGGCTCACATACTCCTCTTCACTCTTCAATAAAAAAAAAAGCCGTAATTAGCATTTTATGGGAATGCCTCTCATTTTTTCCAGCTTCAATTCATTTCTTCTTACACAATTCCTCTGATCTGCTTATATTAAATCAGGATTAATGTCAATTATTTTCTATCTCGATGTCAACCCTTGAAAAATCTGTCGTCTTTACCCCACCCACCTGACTTGAACGGAAGGAGATTTTTCCTGAAGAACAATGGATAAGCAAGTTCTCTTTTGCACAACCAGTTTGACACAGCAATTCCGACACAACAATTTTTGCATGAATTTGTTTCACTTTTCAGTCCAATTCATTTTACACAACGTTTTGCACCGTCTTTGCACGAACCGTTACCCACGGGTAATGTCAATTATTTTCTATCTCGATGTCAACCCTTGAAAAATCTGTCGTCTTTACCCCACCCACCTGACTTGAACGGAAGGAGATTTTTCCTGAAGAACAATGGATACTACTTTACTAGAATAAATAAATTACAGAATTAATTATTACATCTTCATTTCCGGCATGGCTAATGGTTATCTTTGTGCTTTGACTGTGGGCCAGAGATAGACCATGGTGTTTTTGTTTTCCTTGGAGAAAAATATTTTTTTGACGAATCCGGATTCGCTTTGTTGACTTGACTTAGGCTCGAAGTGTCCCAGTCACTTGGATTATTTAGAGTATCGTCATTCCGTACCTTGGAAGGGTACATAGAAATCTTGGGAATCGGAATACGGGGTTTGGGTGTCTGGGCCTTGGAGTTCCCGCGACGAGAAGAGCTCTTAGATTGGTTGGAGAGAACAGAGGAAGCTTCTGAATCTCGCTTCCTCTTGAGCCGCTTCAGCTTTTTCCCACCCCCAGTCTGCGAGGAAAACGATTGCTGGAGGGATGAATCTTCAGAAGTGGGATCAGCGTTTTTATTTATTTTGAGTCCGAATTCGTTGAGCCCGTTGTCGTTTTGAGGATTGTAGTGAAAGACCTTGACCTCTGTAGGGAACTTGGGTTTAGTAGCTGACGGCGTCTTGGGCCTCAGGAGGCTCACGTAGCGTCCATCTTCCTTTTCGGCTTTATCCTTAGTTTTGCTTGGTTTTGGAGGACTGTCCCTGCATGGTGAAAAAAAAACAGAAATTGAAAAATTTTAGTAGAATTGAAATCGGAATAATTTTGACCATGGAAAGCTGTTCGGTGAAGTTGAATCACGAATACCGTACGCCAATGATACGGACTTGTCGAGTTGGAGCATGAAACGTGGAAATCGAAGCATTCGAAATTCGTCAAATTTTCAAACATGGAATTCGAAGCAGTTAAAATTTGTATAGACGATTGGCCACCTTCAGGTAAAATCTCGAATTTCAAGTTTGAATTCGAACTTTCACCTCTGAAAGGTTTAGCTTTTTCCAACAATTGAATTCCTTATTTAGGGTTAGGGAAACCCTCCATCAAAACTGGTGTCCTATTTATAAAGCCGGACGAATCCTTTGGAAGTGTTCGGTTTTTAAACTCAAGGCTCGAACCATGAGAAAAAACCCCTTGTAGACGACGTTCGCCCTCTCGAGTCTCGAGTTCGATAGGAGGGAAAAGTCCGCAATTTCGGGAAAATGAGGGTGTGGCCACGGAGGGTCTGACTTTCTGGGCACCAATGAGAGCGTATGCAGGGTGGTTACGTCCGACCTTCCGTGGCCACGCCCTCATTTTCTCGAAACTGCGGACTTTTCCCTCTTCTTTCGCTTTGCCAAATAGTGGAAGTAAATGCTCACCATGAGTCGGAAAGATCCTCGGATGATTCCGTGGGAGTTGCCGAGCTACTGGTATGCTTCACTTCACTAGTCTTCCCATCAGCCTTGCTCCGCTGGGACTCTTCTTTGAACCACCCGCCAGCAGCCCCCAGAACAGCCTCTTCGAATTCTTTGGACAAGCTTCGCCCAAAGGATTTTTTCAACACCCCATGAGCTTCCAGCCCCCGGTGATAGTTGAGCAGGAATTCTAGGAATAATAGCCTGCGTACTCAATTTAAGCGCTTCTTCTGCGCTCCGTTGAATTTTCGCCCTCTGGCTTTCAATCATTTTCTGTTCTTCGTTGTAGAAGTCTTTCAGCTTTTGCTGCGGGCTTTTTCCGGAAGATGGTCGACAGGTGGTTGGACTAGCAACGGAGTCATTATGAAAAATGGGATTTCGCTTCGCAGGCGTGGTGTTCAGTTCGACTGGACGAGATTTTTTTAGCATGGGGGTTGGCTCGTCATCATCCGAAATTGATTCTTCAGATTCCTCAGTTTTCTTACTCCAAGGTGAACGGAAGAATGTTTTAACTTTGGGCTGTTTAGATCTTGTCAGGGAAGTAGGCGGTAGTGGGGCTAACTTCTTGGTTGGGCCAGATCTCAAGTCGGAAGAAATGGCGTCGGCAGTTCTTGCAGCTTGTTTAGGGCGATGGCGAGGTGACAAGGTCTTCACCTTGGATTTTTTTGAACTGGAGAAGGACATCCTCCTCTTCAGGCTCGTCCCGCCACTTTTGACAGCTCGGATCATTTTCACAAGTCGACTGTGTTTGGCTTTCGTTGGAAGTCCATCAGCTTCTAATGCTTCCAGAGTACTTCTTAGAATTTGTGTCTTAAGTCGCATACTCACTCCGCTTGCTCGTGATTTCACGGTTCTTGGAAAAATTCACCATCTCCTGGTTCAGAAAAAATAAATAAACAAAAAATTCAAAAATGATTAAAAAATATAAAAATTAAAAATGATAATGACCAAGATTACCTCATCCAAGCTTTTCCTTTTTGATTTCAATTTTTTCAAACTACGGTCCATTGGTTTCTGCTTCAGCCCAGACGCTTCTGGATCCACCCCGAGTTCCATTGAGCTCTCGAGCTAATTCCTGGAGCACTTCTGCCCTGGGCTGGCTTACAGTTACGTTCGCATTGATTTCAGGCTCCGTTCCAGTCTGGGCATGAACAGGGGTCTGTTGAGCTGAATCAATTTTCTCTACCCTTTGGTTAGGCGATATAATTTTCAGCTTATGAACTGGAGAGGTCGTTTCCGAACTCGCTGAGCTCGTCTTTATCTCTTCGTCGTCATCAGTCGTTGTGTATTCGGAAATTGCTTCTTCTTTTTTAATCTCTTTGGGTTCTTCATACTCATGGTGAGCTGGAAGCATCTGCGTGGATTTTGCTGGAGAGCGAATGGACTTTGCGGAGACTGGGCGAGAGGTTGGCAATTTTGCTGCCTGGGATCGCGAAGTCCTAGGCTTTGGTTTTGGAGGAGTCCTTGTAGTAACCAGGAAGAGGGGGAGCTTCTACCCGCTCGCCATCCTCAAGAACTGTAGTTGAATTTGCATTAGATTCCAGTGGTGTAAGAATCTTGTAGTTTAGCATGACTTCATCCGAAGGCCATCTGACTCTCATTGAACTTGAGCCAGTGGGTTTCGGAGGAATCTGCTGGAGCGATGCCTGGAATTCTTGACGTAATTTTTCAATGTGAGACTGGTACTCTTCCTCCACTGATCGGAGTTTGGCTCTCCAAAATCTCTCTTGGGATTCGAGTCTGCTCTCAATTACTTCGATATCACTTCGTATCTGAAAAAATTTGAATTTAAAGTCGTAATAGTATTATTGTCCGCAAAATTTGATTCTAAAAGGAAAATCACCTTAGTTTGCAAATTGTGCTTCAAATTCTGGAACTCATCTTCCTGTTTCTGGAATCTTTCTTCCACGAGACCAGTAGTGGATCGAGCTGTTGGAGGTGGCTGCATGCCTTCTGAATTTGAACTCGTAACTGGTACATTTACTTTCATGGCAGACTTGACAATCACTTCTTGCATTTTCTAAAAATATTCAAAAAACCGGTCAGTAATATTCCGTAGCCATGAAACTTTTTTACGTATTGAAACTGGAGTTTGCTTTCTCACATGCATTTCTTCAAGCAAAGTCGACTTCAAATCCTCCAATTCCGTCTTATGCATTTTTTCAATTAAATTCCTTAGTCCGGTTTCCAACTCGTCTTTCATGGTTTCAACGGTTTTCGGCACTTCGGATTTGGATGAGGCTTGGACTTGACCAATACTCTGGAAGCTATCATGGCCGGTAAGCGGTTCGACTGCTAGGCGTGCACTGGAAGGCGTAATCAGTTCACCCAGTTCGGATGGCTTGGGGTGTAGTAAGATCCTTTGCTGAAGATATTGCTCCACAAGTTCATTCACCGTTTGCTGGTCGATCTTCCCGAAATTTTCACCCGCCTCCTCTGTCTGTGTTGCCGAGGTCACTGACTTTTTGAGGTGATCCTTCTTGCCACCCAATGAGACTGAATCGATCTGCGCAGGACTAAGGTGAAGCTGATTAGGGAAATTGAATGCTGGGTGGAGGGGGAGTCCTTGATGCCTCCGTTGGAGATGAGAGTAGAGGTAGATGGAGTTTATGAATTTTTTTGTACAGTAGGGACACTAGATAAAAATAAACGAATTCCTTTTATTCTAGATCTAGAGTTCTGGAATTTTTAAAAGTTAAAACTGAAATTTAATTCTCACCTGATCATATTCGTCCTTATTAGCTCCCATAATTTCTTTTTGATTCGACTCAATCATTTCCTTCCGTCTTTTCAGCTCCTTCTTTGCTTCAGCCAGTCGCTCCCGAAGCCGCAGAATTTCTGCCTCGTGCTGCTTGTTCTGCTGGAGGAGATTCGTGTTCTGCTCTTCTAGTCCTGACGCTTTCTCCACAAACTTCTCCTGGGAATCCACGAGATGTTCGATGATGAGTTGACCCAACTGAAATACTTTACGAAATCCTGGATCCGTTCGATTGTGATCAAATTCAGTATCCGGTTGACAGAAGGCAATTTGTGGCAGGATTTCCTTGAGCGTCACTTCGTCAGTCTCCTTTATGATTTTTTCGATATCGATAGAAGCTGAAAAGACCAATAAATTTTGTTACGTAAAATTCCTTCAGGAGTACAAATAATATCTGATGCAGCCTTACCAATTTTTTTCCAATCCAAACTTTCAGATTTTCGTAAACGAAAGGAATGGTTAGTTTTCTCCTGAAGGAAAGCCATTTTTTCGGCAAATATCCTTTAAATTCACGCTATAATTCACTAAATACGCGCATACTGCATCTGCATCAGCATCTTTATTCAAGTTGTAAAAATTATTGACAGAGATTTCTATCGATAGGACATAGGAACTTGTGGAACGAACAGGTGAAAAAATTGATGCAAAGTGAAAGCCGAGTCGAGATGAGTCATTTAAAAATTCTGTTGTTGCTGAGTGCATGGTTGCCATGGAAACGTTTTGTTTCCATGCAAGGCTATTCTGCTGTGCGTTTCTCCATTTGGCTTCCCCTCCTGCTATTCCCCTTAATTTCTTTACCTTTGCATCATGGACAGCTGCATCAAGTTATGGTTCTTAAGATCTGTTTGAACTTTGCACTAGAGGACCGGACATGGATAATAGGACGCAAGCCAAAAAATCTAAAGAAATTCTGAACTGATCTGATCTGGATGCAACGTTAATCCTGCAATAATCCAATAGATTTTAAAGTTAAAAGAAAATTTTGCGAAAAACCAGGGTCACTTCACTACATATTTATAAGAAGTTTCTTCATAAGAACATATAAATTAGGTAAAAAAGTGATTCCGTTAGACATAATTCTTGCAATAGTAAACATTACCAAAATAGACGAACTGCAGGGTTTAGTTAAAATTATCCTTGATTAAAATCCTATGTTGCAAATACGTATAGAGGTAACTTGAAGACTAACACATACTTTTCATCGCTGAGAACCTGTATGGGTTCCGGATTTGTGAGTTCCGTTCATGACGCTTCTTGATATACTGCTGCCCTTTTTTTCCAGAATGAGGCAGGTCGAGACTTTATTTTCAAAAGCCCAGGACTGGGTTCCTTTGAAGCATCATATGGAATGGCTGGACTCCGTCCAATTGCGTCTTCATAATCAGCATGCTCTGAAATTAATAATAATCTCTAGAGATTAAGCATTCAGCCTCTCCGTTAAACCTTTAAAAAATCTTACCATGCTCTAAGTTCTTGGCAAGGACAAACCGAACTCCTTTCTGAAAGGGTGATGGGGTAAGAACAGGAGTGCTGTCTGATGGTGCTTTGCTGACCGTTGTTCGATGAGGGATTATAGGCTTCCTAGATGAGAACCGAGTGGGCGTTTCATCCTTGGGCGTTTCATCCTCCTGAGTTTTTTTCCGTTTCGGAATCACATCTTCTGTATCGGGGCTCTTGCTATCTAGAATGTTACGGCGTTTTTGACCCCTCGTAACTGGTGAACTCACTGGAGTATGATCTCTTTCTTCGTCTGTATTCATAGTTGCATTTGCAGGCTCTTCTTCAATTGCTCCATTATTTTTACTTTCATTATTTTCAAAGGAGTTTACCGCTTCCTTGGTTCTCCACATCAGATGTTGTGAGCGGTGCTGGAGAAACCGGTCTGTCAGCTGAGCGGGTTCCAGCGGCAGGTGGTGATGGGAGCTTTGGTGGCTCAAACCAGTTGCGCTCAATTTCTACCAAGTGACTGATATAATTGTCCAATTATGTGATCCATGAAATTAGGGTCAGCCAAGTAGCCGGAATACAGAAGAGGCTCAGGGATGACGATTGCATTCCGTTTGCCAAATTTTTTAGTCGCCGGTTTCTTCCGAGGTTTTTTCTTTGTGATTTCTTCATCTAAGGCCTCTGCATCACTCTCCTGTTTTGAATTGTGCGATTCAGGACGAAGTGCTTCTAATCTAGAAGAAGGAATGATCGACGCTGTTAACAATAAAAACGAGGGTCGTATTACGAGCCCTTAAATATGCTTCGTTGCTTACTTTTGTACTAATGCCATGATAGTTTCTATATTCAGTTTCTTCGTACCCATCAATGCCGCCTTCTTGAGTTGCATTAGGAATTCAGTACGGCATGGAATAATGGTCTGCTGTGATGGCACTGTTACACCATTACATGAAGGCCTCGTGGCTACATCCTCATCCTTTGCCTTGTCTTCTTTATCATTCAAACCCTGAAAAAAATTAGATTGGTTGTAATGGAACTGAACTGAATGAGGATGCGCTCGCTGCTCGCATACCACCTTGTCAGGTCAGGGGAGATTGCGCAGATACGGGAGGAACCGACTATAGAGCACGACGAGCAAGTTGTAACGTCGACTAAAAAAGCATGCAACAGAAGAATCCAATAATCAGAAAACTTTCGATAGAAGCAGGGCTACCAGTTTATGTCCTGAGCTCTTCGTCTCGCCCCGTTTTTTTTTAAGTGGTACAAGAGCTTTCAAACATTTTCTCGCTGCATTGTTATTTTAGCAGTATTTAATGACTGGGTACCGCCCGTTAAAAAAATCGTGGAACCCTTAATCAGTTACACCCCAAGCTCCCAACGTGCGCTCCAGCGTGTCAATGTGGCTATCGGCCGGTGAACAGCACATCACGCTACACGATTGACTAATAGTTGTCTATAAAAATCGATTTAACTAAATGAAAGAGCCAGAAGACTTACAACTTTCTCAAGACTGCCGTTCAAGATGTCCAGGTTGTCAAGCGCAGGCATGGTTTCTCCAAATATATGGTACCGAATCAGCTTAACAATCTCATCAAGCAAAACCTTGTCATCTCCTTCCGCTAATTCAGCTAGGAACGGCCAAAAAATCTTCAGTACTTTTGAGTCCTCTCGTAACACATCCGTCATTTCCCCAACGAGAATCCGAACCATTTGAATTTGGAACTGCGAAGGGGCCTGGATGAGCGGCTGTGCCTTGCATGCACTTCTGCTAGACCTTTTCGGAGGAGGGTGATGATTCAGTACATGGGTGTCTACAGTAGTTAGAAACTGTTCTGTATACTCATCACTAAAGTCCTGCTTGACGAAGACTTGAAGCAGCTTTTTTGTAAACAGTCTCAGAAGCTAAAATTAAAATAAATGTTACTATGATTCACGCAGTGTCCTGCCTTTACTGCCTCCAACTTACGCAGACGAATTCAGCTTTCTCGGCACCAATCCATGACCACTCTTGGATTAGAGCCACTACAAACTCTTCAACAAAGAGAGACAGTAAGTAGGGACTACTGGACATGGTGGTTACATAGGACGTAATGGGTTCAATCAAGGCTACTTCTACTTCCGGAATAGATTTCTCTGCCGCCAACCAAACAGAGCAAAGTAAAGCCTTCCAAACGCGAAAAAAGTTTTCCTTGATTTGACTTATGGATTCATCAGATACTGGAATACAAACAACAAAGAACACAATCATTAAATCTTAAATCAAACCCACAAAATTAATTAACGAAATGATGACATGGCGTACTCACGACGTGAACTTGGGACCCATTGAACCATAGCTTTAAGCCAGTCTTCCAGTTTTCCTAACACCAGTTTCTGATCGTCGCTTCGGGTTGCCAAGCGATTAATCAGGGCTTCCTCTGCTCTGGTCATATGTGCTACTGCCACTTCTGCCTCATCGTCGTAATGGCCATATGGAGTAGTTGTCAAACATTCCAGACTTACGGAAACAGTAGTGGCATCCAAAGCTTTTGAAGATTCCATCTTACCAAGTGCTGCTCTCTAGGATCAGCTGTTTCTGGCCCTGGTTCCACCAATGATTGACATCCATGTCACTTTCTCATGACGCTGACGTCTTTTCCTGGACTTTTGACAGAAGGACAGAAGTCAGCGTAATTACAACTCATGCATGACGTCAGCAAACTTTAAAAGTGACAGGTGAAAGGTAATTAAGAAAATAGATAAAAAAATGAACATGAACAAAATACAAAACAAAAGCCCAAAAAAAATAGAAGCAAGGTGTTTGTTTAGATTGAAGCGAGGTGAAAAAAAGAAGAGAAAAACCGCAAAATGAAATGTAGAGCAAAAAAGTCACAACAAACACAAAATAAATCTGATCCCACACATCAAAATTCCCGACAATAATGGCGACTTTCGAAAGCATTCCGACGGTTCGGCGATTTATAACGCAAATATATACGCAATGATTTCATTTTTACAGCGATTCGACGAAATAGTTTTACTAAAACATTGTGCAACTCGATACAGAATATGAAGCCGAGCCAACAAAAATTAGACTCCCCCGCTCCTTCCCGTGATTAAAAAAAAATGATTTAAGAACGCTGGTTCTGTGGGCCAGCCTGCCGTCCAGAAATTACGTGCGCAGGCAAAAACCTCCTTAATCGAAATGTGAAAAATGTGTAATTCTCACTCTTTTCTACATTTTTCCCTGATGAAGGCTGAAGTTATTAGCCGAAAGCTTTGAAGATGTCAAATATCCCCACACCCAGCACATTCCAACAAGTAAGCAAACAAATTGTGAAAACTGTGATTTTTTCTACCAGTATATAAACTGTTGCGAGGTTTTCTTTTGGCAGTTTTTGTGTAAAAAATTTTTGAGTCTTTATGTTCCCCAATGCTACATTTGGATAAAATAAATTTAAAAATTGTGAAAAAATTCTCAAATATGAAAAACTGTTTTAATTTTTTTAAATTTTTATTTTATTTGAAAGATGAGAAATATTTCTTAT
>JABASM010000601.1:0-17583 GCA_019776545.1 Brachystomella parvula
ATAGCGCGAGCGGACATTCTGTAATTTTTATAAGGTTAGGACATTTTCTGTAATTTTTATGAGTTTCGGACATTTTATGTTATATGTTGGAATATTTTCTGTAATTTTTTTGAATTTTGAACATTTTCTGTAATTTTTATGAATTTTGGGCATTTTCTGTAATTTTTATGAATTTTGGGCATTTTCTGTAATTTTTATGAATTTTGGACATTTTATGTAATTTTTATGAATTTCGGACATTTTCTGACATTTTTATGAATTTCGGAAATTTTATGTAATTTTTATGAATTTCGGACATGTTATGTAATTTTTATGAATTTCGGACATTTTTATGATTTTCGTACATTTTCTGACATTTTTATGAATTTTGGACATTTTGTGTAATTTTTATGAATTATGTACTGGGTGTATTATGGGGTCATACCGGGTGTATACGGGTCATACTGGGTGTACAAGGCGGTATACCGGTTCTACCGGGTACAGACATACACACATAGTATACACATAAGCCCCATAAGAACATATGGGCCAAAAATCGAAAAATTTTAAAACTTCACCGATCGCTATATTTCTTGACACAGAATCCGGGACCCTAATGAATGAACTCTCACACAAAATTTCAAGTCAATCAGATGAACACACACCAGATGACAGCAGGAGTGCTGCCCCCTAGTGTGTGATCCGATAACGGTTGCTGAGAAAAGTGAGCGCGTAGGGACGGCCGGACAGACTAACACAGGGCAATGCATGAATAGCTCGCGCTATTAATAATGTATAGCGGCTAAACGAATTATTTTATCCGTTGCTTGATTTGGACCTGTAATTGGATTGACGATCGGAAGACTACAGTTAGTGGGATTGCTGTTCAATGATTCGGTGGAACTGATTTTGTTGTTTTCTTTTTCCAGTTCTAGTCAGTGAAGAAATCATTGGAGATGATTTCTCTGGGAAAACGCTCAAGATTACGGATTTTGGTCTTGCTCGAGAAGTCTACAAAACTACCATGATGTCTGCAGCCGGGACGTATGCATGGATGGCACCTGAGGTCATCAACAAGTCTACCTTCTCCAAGGCGTCCGATGTCTGGAGGTATGATCTCATTCGTATTTGACTTCCTTCGAGCTTTATCACCGCACAAAACGTGGGCTCTTTACACCTGACTAGTTCGATAGTTTCATTGGTAATTAATACCCCTATAGCAATTATCCTACCCTCCCTCCGGACAGTTCTACTGTATTTAAGGAAAAGTAAAAGGTGATCATCCTTTCTGTTTACAAGCAGTAATTAATGAAAGAATGTTCATCGCTTTGACCTTTCTTGAGAATTTTGGCATCAGCCAATGTGAAGGATAGTAGTAAGTTGCTGCTGTTGGTTGGGTTAGATTTCTTCATCCGTTGCTGGGTTACGTAACAAACAGGATTCGATTCGTCGTCTTCCTGTTCTCTCTTCAGACGTCGCCATGCCAAGTACTCGGGAGATAATGGTTCGCGAACCTCCTCTTTTGTCATATTAATTTTTGACTCTGCCATGGGTTTTTTGGTGGCCTCGTTTTGTAGCAATTGTTGCATTCGCACCTTAGTTAATGGGGGACCGCAACCGCAATACCTTCCACACCGGCGCCTTGGATTTATAACAATGACGGCTTGGAATCTCGTCCGTGTGTGGGCGTATAGACTCCTGAAACAGGGATAATAGAGTTAATAATGCAAATCCGTAAACTTATTGCTTACAAATTGAAATAAAAAGGGATTAGGGTGAAGATTTTAACCATTTTTTTTTTAGAAAAATGAAGTGCATTTTGTTTTGGCCGGCAGCTGCTGCTCTTCATGATCTTTTTGTTGTTTCTCACGAATTTGGGAAATGAAAATCTTTTCCCTTAACTTTTCTCCTTTGTTATCCATGGACGATTCTTATCATGTTTCCTTTTTTACTCAAACTGTTTTAATCTTCTCTTGATTTGAATTGAGTAGCGAAATTTTACCAAACATCTGTTTCCGGCCTTTCTTAGTGAAATTCTCAGCTGCTAGATTCCGGTATAGTAGAGAACTTAGATATTCTGCAGAAGTAGAAAACCTGGGAGTGTCTGGTTTTTATCTGTTACTCTGCAAGGGTATAGAATTCTTGAGAATCATTTTCCAGACGAGAGATTAATCGTGAGATGAACAAAGCCCTTAAGTGAGATCTAAAAAGACCTTGGGGAGAACTGAAATAAATTACAGAGTCCTCCCATACCCATAACGGCTTAGTATAAAAAAAAGTTGCAGTGCAAAAATGAGATCCGCAAAATGCGTTAGACCTACCACACCTCTCCAGCATAATGATGGTCGGATTCTTAGAATACCAGGAGAAAGATTTTATCTGGGATTCTCTTTTTTTCTCGTACCGTTGGTCCTTCGTAAATCCGGCTTCATAATTCCTCACCCGCAGTTCGTTATGTATGTATAATTGACGCCTGCTCTGGGTTAATTCTAGCGTCTAGTAGTCGAATTTTGATTTACGGCTTTGTTAAACTTAATTAATGAGTTTTTTTTTAATTTTTTGTAGTTATGGTGTAGTCCTCTGGGAACTTTTGACGGGTGAAACTCCGTATAAAGGGATGGAAGGGATCGCGGTGGCCTATCAGGTGGGAAATAATAAATTGACGCTTCCGATTCCGAAGACCTGCCCAGCAGATTGGCGTGATCTCATGGAAGGTAAGCCAGTCTCTCTTTGTTCATTTATTATTGTACCTGTTGCCGCCTTAATTGACAGTGTTGGTAACATCTCTGCTTTTTTTTTAGCTTGCTGGAGGCTGGATCCGCATGAGAGACCTTCGTTTGATGAGCTGTTGGACCAGCTTCATAAGCTCTCAACTTCCTTTGTTGGGGAAGAGAGTTTCCAGATGATGCAAAGTACCTGGAAGGATGAAGTGAATGAGATGCTGGAAGCGAAGAGAAAGGTATAATATCAAGGCTGATGAATTTATCCACTCCATAAAACTAAAGGAGCTTTTTCACGATTTGGTTTTCTCGTTCAGGAAATTCAAAGTCGCGAAGAGGAAGTGAGACAAATCGAACTCTATCACAAAAAACGGGAGCAGGAGCTGAAGGAACGCGAGCAGGATTTGGTTGACCGGGAGATGTATTTAATAAAGATGGAACTTAGCATGAAACTCCAATTAGCCAATGATAGCTGTGTTCCAACTCCAAAGGCACGCAAAGGGAAATTCAAAAGAAAGGCTTTCAAGAACAGTCAGCTAATAAGTAATCCTTCAGGTAATATTGAGCAAGTCTGTTCACCTCTATCGTCCATTGTGAAGCCATTTGTATATTAGTGTAATCTAACTGCTTTATAGATTTTCGTCACACCTTCTCTGTTCAAACCGTGGAAAGGAAAGGAAAAGAGGGTCGAAGTTTTTCCAGCCCTGAGTCTCCCCCCGTTTCTCCGAACACAGCTCTCAGAGCTATTGTCTGTAAGCAGTTTACAAAATTTTTAGTAATCTTTTTTGTTAATGATGTTTTCAAAAGTGAGCTTTCCTTTCTGTGCAGTGCCTGCTGACGGTATAAAAGGGAGGACCTGGGGCCCAAGCTCGTTCAACAAGAAGGAACGTGGCACAATTCTTTCTAAAGGTTCAGACTCTCCGAAACGCTGGAGTAAAAGTGCGCCTAACCTAGAAAAGTCTCAAAGAAGCTTATCCTCTCCTCGTCGAACGCTGGAAGAACTCGGTAAATATTACTGTTCTATCTCGTGGCTACGGCACTTAGCCTTTTTGCTCTTTCCATCCCGGATGAGAAAATACATTTTAAGGAAATTGCAAAAGATTTTTTAACTATGTGTGCATGAATCCTCCTACCCCAGCTGCTAATTCTGAGGACTTTCTTCCATGTAAGACAGATTTCCTGCTTCGTTTTTCCCACTTCCACGTCCAACTGACTCACTTCCTTGCTCAGCATTTAGCGTTTATTAAACAAACTAGATTAATCTAAATATTAAAATCCTGCTATAATCATGCAGTTTATTTATGTTTGAATTGAAAATGTGAGAATTTTTCATTTTCAAAGGCATGTTTGTTGCTAGTAGAGTTGTGTGTCGTGCTTAGTGTGGAGTGGTTTACTATAATTTAAACGCACTATAAAAATCTTTTTCCGCAGAGTGGGGATTAATTGGTTTCTTGTTTAGATTATGGAAATTCACCGACTCGTCCCAAAGTTCTACCATTCTCAGGAAGGAATTATCTCACCCCGACTGAAAACCGGAAAACTACAAAGATTAGCGTAGTACAAAAAGCCTTTTCTGACATGACTTCGCGCTTCGCAAACATTGTCATGGGTCAGAGTATACGAAAGGGCTCTTCTCCTTCACAAATTAAGTAGGTTTTCACTTTTTCTCGATATTTCTATTATTTCTAATTGTTTTAAATTGATTTGAAAATATTTTATGATTAATTTTAATTAACTTACTGTTTAATTTTTTTTTCTCAGGAATGGAGAACCGCCGGATCTAAGCCCGCGGCAAGTTGTGTTTGTGGATGGCCTTCGAAACGGTGGGTTCGGTAGTGGAGAAGAAATCCCAACTGCTTCCGCAAAACAGTTCAATACATATCATGGCCACACGCGGCACAGGACGCGACTCAGTAATCTCACTGAGCCGAGTGAAGGGTTACCGGACCATTTGAGGCCTATTAGATTCACTGATGACATTCCAAGTCTGACGCCTTCCCCTACTCCACCTACAATTGTTCAGCAGGAGCTGCAGCATCAAAGACAACAAAGACCCAGTCCATTCAGTACACCTCCTCCTCACCGTTCACGCTTTGATTCTTCTCCAATCACGACTGAGTCTGAGGTTAGTTTAGTTGAGACCACCATCTTTCTTGTGGCGGAAACTTCCCTGTGAATCCACCCACCACCACCTTCTTTTCTCAGAACAAAAGAAAAGACCGACGCTTTCCCGTCTTTATTTTTGTTTTTATTGGTGGCTGGGTTGCTCATAGATTTTTATCTGCGCCTATATACTTTCCGTTATTCTTGCTTCTGCTGGTGTTGGTTTTTACTTCTTTTGTTTTCTTTTCCCTTTTCTCTGTCTTAGATTAATGGATTTGGATTTGGAATTGTAGAGCAGATTGGTCCTAAGAACGAATCAAAAACTATTTCCTCCTGTTGCTTAAAATTTACACAGTTTACATCTCAGACACGACTTCTGACTGTGAGTGAACCGAATGACGACCATGGTGGAGGGAAAATAGCACGACGAGATGATTCTACCTCATCTGGGGTTGCCGTGAGTGGGGTGGGCTATGCCAAGCTTTCCGATTAGGGACGACCATTACAAAAATCAATTCAACAAATCGCTTCTTTTATTTATCTATCAGTTGCAATACCTTATAGTCCATTTCTTGGTTTTTAATTATTTACTTCATTACTTCTTAGACGACCCTCTGAAAAGTAGAGTTTCTTTTTCTAGTTCATTATCTGTTTAGTTCCTTGAGTATTTATAGTTAATTTTATTTTCGGACTGTTAAATGCATTCTTTTTCCCATAAGGATGAAAAAACGATTTTCCACTACCCTTGAAGTTGACCTTTGTCACTATAGCCTTAGACTCGATATGTCGCAAATAAAAATATATCAGTTGCATTCCAGGTTCTTTTAATTTTTCTTCTTGCTTTCATTTCTTAACTTTGGTTTCTCAAGTTTTAATTTTGCTACACTAAATATTCTCTCAAATTCTGCAGAAGGCTGTGATATAGACCGGCTGATGTTAAATGTTTAATACAATGTTCGACCTTCTCTTTCTGCAGATTTTCTACCACGCATATAGTAAATCAGCTTTAGATGATTACGTGGACACCCATTATTCTACCGAAGAAATGCACCAACACCCACACCCACCTCCATACATGTCACGGCCAAACCATCACCGTCCACAAGTTCATAGATCTGGATATAGCAGCGAACCCTTTCAGTCACCAGAAGCAACTGCTTACGAGTTCAATTCAGAGCACATAGAATCTCGACTGTCCCAACCCTCCAACTTCAGTCACCACGCTCTGTCTCAACCTCTCGTACATATCCACCCTGAGGCGATGTACAGAATGGAAATGGTGAATGGGAACTCAGAATTAGGCTACTTAGCATCAAGTCAGAGACAAGCTCAACTTTCGGCTCATTTCCAGCACGGTAATGGCTACGACGGAGACTTTGGCGTACATGCTTCGACTCTTCAACAGAGGTTGGTGAATGTTTATATACTGTGACCTCATTCTTAGTTACCGTTATTTAACGATCTGCACTTTTACAGGTATCCCTATCGAGTCGCCCTCACGCCTCGTGACACTCCATCGCCCCGGCTGTCGAGGGAAAACTCTCTAGAGACCCAGGGTATGACTGAGCGCCCAATCACGCTCGACCTACCCAGGCCTCACCGCTCAAGCCTACGAAAGTACAACAGCTATACCTATAGTCCAGCCACTGTTTCTCTGAACACACCAGGGCTCAGCTCGAGAGCATCAGGAACATGGACGGACGGAACTCCACCCGACAGTAGTCTCAGCGAAGATAGCTCTTACGTCTCCGCGAGGGATTCTTCCCCTTCCTTCTCGCCTCATTCTGCCAACCGCTCAGTTAGATTTTCACCAGTTACAATGGATTCCCTTCCTAGAGAGAATCTCATGATGGATATGAAGGGAGAAACGCTTTTAGAGCTCTCTGATAGGGGCCGATTAGAAACTTATGGCACGCCCTCGCGTAACGACTACTCATCTCCACTACGCAGACTCGACTACGACAAGATGGAATTTCTCTACAATTTTTAAGCTCTTGGATCCTAGAAATTAGAAAAAATTCTCCAGCTGCTTTCCATATCGTCACTCTAATTCACTTCCGCCTCTTTGCCTTATATTTTGACCAGTAGGAGCATGAGGTAATTCTAAGTTTGTAAATTTCACGCCTTCAGCTGGATATGCTGGTCTTCCTCAGTTGCGTTTGCCTCTATGGCAAGGCCATAACTGGTTAAAATACATTTAGTCAAGAACTACGTTTGGTGCATTTAACTAATATGATCTAATTTAAGCAAAATTTATGAATTTATTGTGAGCACGCCTCTGCTCAATGGCTCTACTCATTCCATCTTGTAAGAATTTCGTTGAGCATTTCTATATATCATCGTGATAAAAAACAAGTTCACTAGTCTAAATCTTTTCCAACACCGAATGACAACAGTAACCTGTAAAAAATTATATCAGCTCCTCTCAGCGTACCGGAGTATTGTAACTATACCAGCTTACATTCCAGTGATTACCCATTGTATTAGGTTGAACCTAAAATTGTTTAAATACTCAAGTCAGCCCGATTTACTTATATTATTAACTGCGTACCAAGGTTGAGCTTGGTTGTGATTTTTAGTTGAATCTTACAAGGAATTTAACATGAATTTGGCAAATTATAGATCCAGACTTTCCAATAATGTACAATAATTGGAAATAAATAAGAACGTGTGTTAGTGAAAGATTCCCAGGTTGACGAGGGAAGGGGGATTTAAAGAATTATTTTTTTTTTACTTTTACTTTAATTTTTACTAAATTTTGTTTTCTACCGACCCTGTATTTAATTTCTTTTTATGGGTAATTTGCGGTCGTAAATCACAGTCGTACAAAAAGTTCACTTTTTCCACATCAATTGGGCTGAGGGCTACCCTTTGGCCGAGATTTGGAGCGAAGTGCTGAAATTAATGAGAAATTCGGCTCATCATTAGGATTAAATATGGCTGACTGCTGGTTTACCTTAGGTTCAAGGATGGGTTTCTCACGATCTATGGCAAGGTAGAAAGAAATATTGCCGTAGTGAAGTATGCTTCCGTAGTCGTAAGGAAATTCTAAAAGGTAGACCGTAGGAGCATCAAGTTTTTTTAACTGGACCTTGTCCACTGGCTTAATGTTATCCCACAGGACTGATATGTATTTATCCCTATCAGGCCTCTGATGTTCATGATGAAAACCTAGGACGTGAAGAATCTCATGCATAACTTTCCCATGCTGGAGACATTTTTGAGAATCCAAATTCAGAACCTAAGAATTAAGCCTAAATTATCGTAAGCAAGAATATGTATTCTTTAATTTTTAAGATGAAGCTTTTCACTTGTCTTCCTCCTAGACGGCCGGCATGGGTATGGCAGCCATCTCCGTATTTCATCATGAAGTAGATATAGTCTCGTTCCTTAGTTCGGGGTTTGAAAGTAATGCATGTTTTGCTGGAAATATCTGCCATGGCGTCATACAGGAGTTTACGCATTGTGGCATCTGAAAGAGGAAGAGATCATTGCAAATAATACTGCTCATAAAATACGATAAGAGGCAAATTAAATAGGAATTTACTAAATTTTCTGGAGATATCAAAATATACGACGCCGTTCGGCCAGCGTCGATCCCAATTGACAATTTGTCGAGTTTTTGGTCGATGGAGTTTATCATCCCTGTAGCGTCTCAGCGATTGCGCTATAAAAACAAGAAAAAAAAGTAAAGCGTTTAAGGAAGCGTTACTGCTCCTTCCACTGGATATACTTTCAAATAATAAAAATCTTAAAATAAATAATCTAGCGTTTTAAAATACGCCTACTTACCTAGTTTCTCCCTGTTTAAATCATAGCCGACGGTTTCAGCTAAAATTAAATGAAAGAGAAATCCAAAAACAAAAATTTTTAACAGCATATTCTGGTGCAGGTTCTCGGAACGTTCTTGGAACCAGGAATTCGCTTCCTACTGACTGGACCAAGGACTTAGTGAGGACGCAACAGCGGAATCCGCGTGATCCAACTACATCCCAGGTGTTATCGGAAGTGACCGTTAATTAAGGATTCCATTAAGGTTGAAAGGAAGAAGACATGTACTTGATAAGAGATTAGGGAATTGTAAAGGCGAGCACAAGTTCCTTCAAGTGAAAAATATTCGAATATAGACAGGATGCTGCCAGAGGGTAGGCAAACCACAGAACCCTTGTGTTATTAGTAGTAACAAACATAATGACGATCTGATAATAATATATGTGGTTTTCCCTTTTCTTAAGTTAATTGATTCCAGTGATTCCATGGGCTCATATTTATGTTCCCGATTTTTCCAAAACCAGAAGTAATTCTCAATCCCAGAGTTTGGAAAATAGTAAGTCCAGGGAAATCAGGGAAAAGTGTGAATTCCTTTAGTAATCTTCCTCATTATTATTGGCATCCATGTACTTCATCCCTTTGTCTTTCTTGTTCTTCTCAACAACCTTGGAATGCTTGCCACTTTTTCTCCCTTCATCTTTCTTTGACTTTTTGGAACTGGTGGCGTGCAGGTTGACGGTGGATTCAGTAAGAAGAGCTTTTGACCCTGATTTTCCTGAAGCTGCAAAGCTTCCACGAATGACT
This sequence comes from Brachystomella parvula, assembly GCA_019776545.1. Taxonomy (NCBI): domain Eukaryota; kingdom Metazoa; phylum Arthropoda; class Collembola; order Poduromorpha; family Brachystomellidae; genus Brachystomella; species Brachystomella parvula. The sequence continues at coordinate 9,378 of JABASM010000601.1, forward strand.
GGCGTAGCTGCTCCTGAGTCCGTAGGAGAAGTTAATGGACTTGTCCCAATGGCCGACCGATAGATGATGTAGCAGGCCCAGCTTAATTTCTCAAGAAGAATCGGTATGTGATCCACTGCTCGGCGTAGATTGGTGATGTCTTCCAACAAATCTGACTTCTCCATTGAGTTTAGCAATTCGAAGAATTCGCTGAGAGAAGTCTGCTCTTCAACCCCTAGGTAGAGGAAGAGGTCAAACAGGTAGAGGCAGCCAACCCCCGTGTGGTAGATATTCTGGATGGAGGAGCGCATTAGTGCAAATATTTTTCTCATCTCTTCCCCCTCAGCCGTGCAAGCGTTCCGCCTTCCTGACATAACCCTGAGCTTGAAAGATGAATAGGCTTGATTAGAAACATCCACAAGAAGTTTAAGCTTCTCGGTAGCATTTCCAATTATTTCACGTTCTGGGATTTTGATTCGGCTGAAGATGTTTTTAAAAGGCTCTCGAGTAGGAATCCGGATAAAGTCCTCCACCATGTAAAGACCAATCACAGCTTGACAAAGGAGATGAGTGGGTGGAAACGCTTCACGTGACAGACCTAGGATTGCATGAGCTAGGTCGGCAAAAGGATCTTCTGGCTGATTCTCTTCTAGAAAATAGTAAATTCCTGAGCTATGAGTGAGTGCAAATAAAAAATGAAAAACCTTTAATTATCACCTGAGGTAATCTCTGGCTGGAAGGAAGACAGCTCCGAAAGTCGTCTTGTGATAGCCTGAATTTGATTGACACTGCTAAACGCACATGAGCAGACATTGGAGACTCCAGCTCCAGCGGTGGTTGAGATGTGATTAGAATTTGAAAAGGTTTCAAAACCTTCTATCGTGACATGGTCTCGTGGAAATGTTGGCTTAGGATAAACGAAATGGTACTTGGAAGGTGGGTTCGTGCTTTGATTCTCGAAAAGTGAACGGTGAAGTCTCTCCATGAATTCATTATTGCTGTACAGGCATAGGATCAAAATTTGAAATCATCCGAAGAATACTGGAATTTCCAAGATTTTAATACCTTTGACTTACGTTTTGAATCGACGACCTCGGCTATCCATAGCGTCCTTCCTACCCCAAAAATTTTGACTAGCGTCACGCCTGTATCAGACTTTGGAAAATTCCGAATTTATCTTCTTTCGCTTCAGTTTGTATCCTGGAGTCCAGGTTATAATTAATCGTCTTGGAGAAAAAGAAGCTTGCATCTTATTTTAATTAGAGACCAGTTTTAGTTTAGTAATCTCATGGGTCAGCCTAAAAAAGTACCTCCCATTATTTAGAACCAGAAATCATGCTGAGTGAGAATAACTCCATATAAATACGATACATAGCTTATTCACATAAAACAGCAATTGAAAAAAGAAGCATTCTTGCAGGCAGGTTCGTTTATAAAAAATTTTAATTAAGTAAAATATTTGACCGTTAAAACAGCAAATGCTTGTTTCAGCATCTGGATTCGCATTGGAAGGCGCAGACATGTCCATGTCAATGCCCTCAGTAATTCTTGTCTCCGAAATCTGTTAGAAAAAAAAAGCATACCGTATTTTCTGTAATTGTGTCCCAGTCCCCAATACCTCCCCAGCCTCGAATGGTTCCCCGGGTTTAAAACTTGCCGGTGTAAACGCGCATGATGCATGCAGGGGTAGTATTCAGTTAGTATTCAGCTAGCGGCTGGCACTAGCAGAAATCCGGCTGCGCTCCGAGATTTCCCGAAAGCGCGATTGCGGCTTGTGGTACCGCTTTGTAATTTGACAAAAGCCGCTGTATGAATTTGAGAAGCATTCATATCATAGTCGTATCAAACGAATTATTCGTATGATACGACATACGATACGACCAAAAAATGTCACATACGAGCTACGATACGTATACGAAATTTAGAACAGTGTTTTCACCCACCTTTATTGCATCGCTTTACTAATTTTCGCTTTTTACCTACCCAGGCTTAACGATTTCTCTAGTTTTTAGTCAAGTATGTTTTTAATTATACGTTATGCGCTTGCTCCAAGGGTTTGGCTGCCATTTCGAAACCCCTCAAAATAGCCTGAACTTTTGCGGGTTAAATTTCGGAAACAAGGGGAAGGAAGTATAACACCCCCAGGTTTAGCATCAAATTAATATACAGGCATAGCGATGGCTATGTCTGGACTCATAACGCGAAAAATGATGGCAGAGATGACGACTAGAGCTACGAGTCCGAAACCACTGACGAAATTTCGATTCTGTTACCCTACATAGCATTCAATTAATACTGTGGATAACTTGAAAAAATTAATTGTGAATCTTCCTGTAACTCCTGCCATTTTATATGTACCTTAAAACAGTGCCTCAGATCCGAATACTGCCTCAGTTTTAAATAAAGCCCCTAGTCTTGAATACAGCCCCAGTCCAGTTAAAGCCTCAGGGTAGAAAACGGTTGGAAAAATAGTGCTCTATGGGGCAGAATTATAGGAAATGCGGTAAGAAAGTGATGGTTTTATGGCCTGTCAGACAAAATCATGGAGTTAATACGAAGATAGGCTTTGCCAGACTGGACACCCCCATGACAAAAATTTTCGAAGGAAGGAATTCCGTTTTCCTCCAATCGGAAGAGCAGAACGAGACAGAACAGGTTAAAAAAAAGAGTCCAGCAACTTCTCCTCCCTCGTTTTTTTAATTTGATGAGGATGACTCGCTGGAATTCAAGGCCATCGGCCTCTCCTAATTTTCTAACGGATTGGACAGACAGCACGCGGAGACATAGAGCATTAGACAGACCCTGACCAACGGAATTTATAAAAGTAGGAGACAAGCCGGCTCCTTCGCCCATTTGACTTTTCTATTCAGTTCGTTGAGGATGACTCTGTTCGAGGAAGCCAATGTCGCTGCATCAATGCCCAACCTCTGGGCTCAGTCACCTCAGGAACTCAAGTCAATTTGGGCAGTGGGAAAGGATGAAGGCTTAGGTAAATCTGCCGGAGGATCTGTGGCTACCAAGAAGAACGGGGTCGGCGGAGTCCCACCAGCGGTAAAAAGTCCAGTTATTTCTCAGGAAGTGGCCAAAGGTGGAAGGATTCACATGGACGAGATTTTCAATCAATTGGAAGAGCTTGATTGCGAGCGACGAGAGCATGAAGCATTCGCTGGAATCCCATCACCTCCTTCTCTGCCGTTCAAGAGGGGACAGTTTGATGTAAGTGAATTTCTTTCTTGGGATTCTGCTGTCAATCTCAAGTTCTTCGATTTTTATTAGTGAGTTAATCCTGTTCCTTAATTTTTTACAGTTCCAAGGATTATCATCCATGGTTGGGGACGTGATACGGGAATTTGATTTCCTCAGGAAATTCATTGCAGGCATGGAGAAAATGCGAGCCGAAGCAGAGAAAAATGCCACCGGACTTTCACCTGATGAGCAGGAAGCTATGGAACTAGAGGTATTCTATAACAAAAAGGAAGAAGCCGAATTAGTTCGTCAGAAGTTCAGTCGAAGGTTGAAGGGTCTTTATGGGGATTACGAGTCGAAGCTGTTGTCTATTTCCCGTGTCCTCTTCCCGAATGGACGAGAGAATGCAAGTGGGCCTTTGGCAATGGGTAAATTATATATAAATGCATAGTCAGCTTAAACGCTATGGGTCATCTGTTAAAACCCAATTTGTTTTGCTTTTTACAGACGTTTTACCTTACCTTCTCCAAGAACTGGCGGCAGTGGTTCGCGTCTCAAGATTTTGGCTGCACGTCGTTCGTCTGCGATATGACGACGTCCTTCGTCGTGTTAGAGCTCAATAACACTAAGGACAGGGATTTGGCTGCACTCTTGGCTAATCATCTTTCCATCTAGTCTTCGGTACAGTCAATAGCGGCTTGTTCTTTACAGGCTGCACGGATTTGCAGAACGAAAAACGAAAAATTTTAATTCTAGTTCAGTTCTTTTCAAGCTTTAACTTTAAATTTTCTGGTAGTTGAAAACTTTACTTCTTTGTTCAGCATGTCTAGCTATAACTAGCAGACGGGTTATTCAGTATTTCTGGGCGGATTCTAAATTTTATTGGTAGTGTCTTCTTTTAAATTTTTAGCAGCACAATCTATATCTGTGATTTACATCTTCAAAATGTGAAGTAAAAATCATTTTAATTTCAAGCATCTATACAAATTACAGTTTTTCTCAACTTTTAGACAGTAAGTAAGTATAGGAGCTACAGAGTTTCTTGACAGTCAGCTCTTGGAGCATGGGATTTCAGCTTGCTTGGAAAGGACGCTTGAAAGATGAACCTGTTAAAGAGTAGAAATAAATGGCAGAATTTGATTGCTAGTTACGCATCTCAATTTCCAATCTTCATCAAAAGAAACAGAAACAATTTCTAATAACAATGGAAGTGAAAATGGTCTCCTAGGTTCGTTTTAAAATAATTTTACTTTGATATGAGCCGTTTACTACCCATGATTTCACAGTTTCCATAATTACTGAGAACTTTAAGTACTTTAATGTAAAGAACTTGTGGGAATACTTTGACTTGACGCAGTGCCTCGGGGCAAATAATTAAGGTTCAGTTTTTTTCATTCTTCTGCCCATTTGGTAGATCTACCATTTGGCCTCCGAGCATTTTCCTCTGCAACTTCTCGATTTCTTCTCCCATATATTTATTTTCTCAATCTGTTACGAAGTCAAAATTATTTTAGAATCACGGAATGTGACATTTCCTTGTCTCTCAAGTAGTGAAGTCTAAATTGTTCCTAAAATAAGTCAGCCATCGCAGCACCATGTAACTTCTACACTATATTTCACTAGCTATCGTTCACCACTTTAATTACCCTTTTTCTTCAGGTCTGGAGAACTTGATGACGCGTCCATTTCAGCGTTTGCCAATTTCGTTGGAGCAGGTGGAATCGCTGTAGCCCTTGGAGTAGCATCTCTCTTCATTTCTTCCTTCTACATCTTGGCCTGCTGGAAGGAACGTTACTCAGAGAATGACAGGCTGCAAGAAAAGAAAGCCAAGGAGAAAGAGGGAGAACGCGCTGCCGGTCAGAAGAAAAAATCCTCCGCCAACTAGATGGTTCTGAGCCTATTCCAGCGTGGTGATAATATAAGGGTTCGTGGTGCTGGCTCTAGTGAATTTGTGCCTTACGAAAAACAAGTACTTTAATTGTCATATTTTTATTACTCATCAATGGATTTTATGAACTGTTGAATACAAAATTCAGAAAGCCCTAATTCATGAAAACAGAAGGATTAATTTATAATAAGAATCAAATACTCCAATAAATGCTTGTCGAGATTCGTTAAACTTGAGCACATAGATGAGAGCTGCTAGCTCAGTGTTTCAAAAATATTCCTTATTTTTATTTCAGTCCCATGTCCTTCACCTTGATTACTCCATATCCCATGATTGTAAGGAGAGCCGAGGTAGGCATATTCGCCTTCTTCATCTATTGTGACTTCGCTGATAAGGCGCACCTGTAATCCCAAAGAAATTGAGATGTCATTAGGCTTGCAGAATCAGCATTGCATGATTCACTAGTTCATACCTGTCCACTTTCTGAATTCTGAAGGGTGCTCTTAATTTTTCCATTTTCATCGAGCATGTAGAACTATTGACTTGGTATTCGGATGGATGCTAATAGTCGGCTCCAAGTGATTAATCTAAGGAAAAAAAAGCAAACTAAAGAAAGGTCCAGAAATAGGGAGCTTTTCAAAGAAAACTTCGTAAATTCTGGGAGCGTGAACCTTGGGCTTTGCAAAAATCACCAGCAACATCACAATGTTCAAAATTAAATAAACTAAAAATTTGAGACGATCCTTCATATTCTTATCTCTCATAGGTATAAGATTAATACTCACATAGTATTTGGCTTGTCCGGTGTATTCAGTAGGGAAAATGGAATCCACGAATGAGACTGTCGTATACATCACTGTCGTGATTCTAGTGAGGTACAAATTCGTTTGATGTAAAGTTGGACTGGGAAGTAGGAGGTGTTTAAATTGTTACCGTAAAATGAACTTCCGAAGCAGAGGAAGATTACTGAGCTTGTCAATTGCGGATGGGTGCTGTGGAATTTAAAAACATATTAATCTCAGTGCAACAGAACAAGAAAATGTCGGAAGCCGGCTGTCCAAAGCTCACTTCTGCAGTTCGTTGAATATTGATCCCAACGAGGAATCCACCTCTTTCATCTGAGCGTATATTATCAGCAGGGCCAGGGAGTCCATCGATAAAAATCTCACTCTGACCAGCCTTTTTGCCCTTTAAGTAATATCTAAAACAAATGAGTTAAATCGAATAACATTGGTCTGATGAAATCGAAACGGATTGATTAGCATACTTCCATATTCGGAAACGACCGGCCTCTGATACTAAAACGAAAGATTCGTCCTTTGACAACTGAACTCCATTTGCAAAATGGATATCTTTTAGTAACACGCTCGTCTCTTCACTTTTGGGGTCATATTTCAAAAGCCTGAGTAAAAGGAAAAACCGATTAACATAAGCGAGGTCGACAACGGGAAAAACTGTTTGTCTGATTACCTTCCGCTTGGTTCGCTCAAGAATTCAATAAGCGAGTTCTGTAGCGAGAACTGACTTGAATCTGAAAAGTAAATTGTTCCATCCTTGGAAATATCAAGATCATTGAAAGTTGCTGGTGCACGCCCATCTACCAAATCTTTGGCAGATACTACTTGCTCAGTAACGCCTAAATCTGAATTCGAATAAAACTTTAAAACTGGATTAGATCAGAACTTGAAAGCATGGCGTACCAGAATCGACATCAACACGAAATATTCCATAGTACGCGTCATTGACAACAAGTTTTCCATTTGAGTCAAACCGTAATCCCAACGGGCGACCGCAGATAGCCTCTTGCCATTTTCCTTCTACAAAAAAAAAAATCAAATGTCACCAAAATAACTAAAATAACAGTCAGTTCAGAGTATTTACCACAAGCTGCTCCAAATCTCGCGACTACGGTAATCTTTCCAGTTTTATCAATTCGAACCACATCTCCACCAATCAGTCCCGTGTAAATATGACCATCCTTCACAGCAATAGATTCCGGACCTGTAAACCTTCCTTCAAACAAAAATTCTGCTTTGTCCAGTTTTCCGTTGGGGGCAAGGGCGCCTTTGAGTTCCGGTGGAGGGGTCAGACTACACAACAGACAGAAAAGTAATTAAGTATCAAAATTTGACAAGCGCAATTATGAGGATTGCTGAGAGCGATGGACTTACTCAAATGACTCGAACTTAACCCTCGGTGGAACCCCGGGCACGAACAAAATGATTAGAACGACAACAGTGATGTCGAGCAGAATTCGAAAAATCCTAGGCGCCATCTTTGGACCGGATTGCTCGTCCACCAATTCAATTCAGTCGCAGCGACTGTTCCTGTAATCAGGTTACGATGCTTCAGTACCTCCTATTATTAATCCCTGAGAAAAAAAACAAAAAAAGATTAATGAGTAATTCTTATCACTGACTTAATACTTAAGGATTTTAAATAAAGCTAAGCTAAGCGGTCAACACTCAACAGCTTTCGTTAAGTCCGGGCCCTATAAATGCAGGATTTATGCAGCAGCCAATTAACTTACCTCAGTTAACAATCACTAAAAAGGTAACAGGCACCTTCGCTTTGCTCTCTACGGACAGAGGAATCTGAATCGCCTGCTACCGGTTCCAGCTGCTCATCAGATCAGGTTTTTTGGAGTTGGTCTGGACTTTACTGCCGGAGGGATTTAAGCAGCTTCTGCCGTTTACCACCCGATGCTACATCCATTGTTCCATTTTTGTGACATTGTTAGTAAGGGTAGATTATTTGCAGTAGCATACGGTGGACGCTGCATAAATCCAGCGTTCCTGCTGGAGGATGCTGCCCAAGAAATGCCCATTTCTGAAGCTAATTCTGATGCGAGAGAGAAAACAAATATTTGGAACCAGAATAAACACAGCTGCTTTTGTTGAGGCTGAGCTGTCAATGGAAAATGGAGTTTGTAGTGAGGATTGGGACGTAAGGAATCGGCGACTGAAATTCGAAGCGATACTTTTTTACGCTCCTCAGGAGACTCTGGCCTTGTCATGGAGGAGGCTACTGTGCAAATAAAAAGTGCCATTGTTAGCGGTAGGACAGACATTGTCAACGCGCTGCTGCAACAATGCAGTAAACGTAAGTCAGCGGATATAAGGCAACCTGTTGTTTATCCCTCCTAATCTAATA